>CAWUFW010020205.1:0-159004 GCA_963921515.1 Calotriton arnoldi
TATGTAATCAGTTATGTCATCAGTGATGTCATTTCAGATGTCATCAGTGATGTCATCAGTGATGTCATTGACCATGTCATGAATGATGTAATATGTGACGTCATCAGCAGTGCATTGCGGGGACGCGAGTTATAGTTAACTGAACTAACTATAACTGGGGAATTTCTATGGTTTTGTACGAGTGAAATGTCCAACTAACTATAACGTCCCTGAAACCTATAGTTTTTTCAGTGAATATATATATATATTCAGAGAAAACACAAAGGTTACAGGGACGTTATAGTTAGGCTCAGAATTCACTCGTACAAAACCATGAAATCAGCAGTTATAGTTACCTTAGCTAACAATGACTTACCCCCCGCAATGCACTGATATCACCTCACATATTACATCACTCATGACATAGTCAGTGACCTCACTCATGACATCATTGATGACATCTCAAAGGACATCATTGATGACATGATCCACTGAACCACTCTCACTCCCACTCCCACTCACAACCTCATGCATGGGGACGGGTTCTCCAGCGACTTGCAGTCTGTTTTTAAAAACATTTTCTTTATTTATTAGGGGAGAGGGGAGGCATGGCCCCCCTTCCCTGGGCCGATTTGGGCCCTGACACCCCATCCCCGGGGGCCAGGCCTTTTTTGAATGGGGGAGGGGGCAGAGTGGCCCCCCTTCCGGTCTGATGCCGGCCCCAGGGACCCCATCCACGGACTTTTTATTTTATTAGAAAAAAACAAATAAGAGCAGGGGCTGCGCTGCCCTCCATACAGGCTGATTTCTGAATCCGCCCGCTCTAATATGGTATTTTTGTGGCAGAACGAGGGTAACCAAATAATAGTAAGTGGAACTGCTCCTGTTCACTGTAAGCTCTATCTCACCAGCATGGATCAAGTAAGGTGAAATGCATTATGGACTTTGTGCTTAATGTGGTGGAATACATCTACTAAAGACTTACTACGTTCATAATATCTTGTTTGACTCTAAGTCATTGGTGAAATGTCCATGCTGACAGAGCTTTGTTTGAATTGTAGTGGACAGCATTCTAACCACTCCACAAATGGGGCACTCTTCATCCAGGTACTCTTTTTAAAGGAGAGATCAACTTATAGTAATTAACTGGCACAATATCTCATACTTCTGTAAGGGTGATGAACACATTCTTGTTCATCGCAGCTAGTGTTTTAGATGAATAACCATCGCTCAGTGTTTCAGTGATTGATAGAGTTTGGGGAAAGGGGCAATATTAGGTTACCCATGGTTCTGGACCACAAGATTTCAGGTTTGCTGTCAAAGGGAATCATGTTATAGTAGGTATATTCCTAAATAACGAAGCTGATGATGCTGTTCATCCCACAATAGGACATATTTTCCAGTGCACAAGTATTTAAGTGGCTAACATTTTGATAAACATTTGAAATCCCATTTACAAAAGGCAAGGTGTTTTCTTCATTGGAAACGTTTTGAGAGGTCTCTAATATTGATAGTCAGTTCAGTCTAATCAAGCTCTAGTGCCAAGGTCAGTCCTTTATAAACATGTGTGCTTACATTATGGAATAATAATATTGATCCAATGGATTGAAATGTCTCAATTGGCCATTATGTGTCACACATGGAGTTACACAGGCTTCTGACTCCGTCTTTAGCTTCTTATACAATTAAAAACCCAGTATATTGGGACTGTTGGTGGCTATAAGACTCATTAGGAAAGTTTTTAATAATTTAAGCCAAAAACTCAAAAAACTGAAATCAGATTTTAAATATTACAACTGGTTAAAAATTCTAAGAGACAAATGTTTATTTTTATGTCACCCGGCCATTTTAATAATCACCTTCTAAGGAACTTTGGGTAGCCAAATGATTAATTGTGCTCACCAAAACCGTGTACATACAATACATCAATGTTCATAATATCAGGTTTCACCAAGTAAGGTCCTCTGTGGGTGCCAAGCCTTGAGGGAGATCAGCTACACCTTTGATCTCCAAGTTGGAACTGCAAGGTCTCAAAGTATTACACATAGATATGAGCTTGCACACCAAAATATGTAGTTTGCTACAAGTCAGTTTCTTTCATCCAATCTTCTTTAATTCTGATTTTCTATTCGCAAACACACATTCCAGCTGGCCAACAGATGTTTTGTCCTGTGAGTTTCAGCCCTATGACTTCATTCGGGCTAGGAAAAATACTAATAATATTGACAATCAGTTTAGGAAAAATACTACCAATAGTAATAATCAGTTCTGATATTGCTTTCTTTCCTTTGTGGTAACCATCATTCACCTGTAGCACAGACCATACACCATGTACATAGATTTCTTATCCCTCTGTATAGCACCCTCTAGTCATCAATATCATGTGCAAAATGGAGCGATTATAATATAACACAATCAAACTTCTGGTGGATGGTTCCACCACATCCATAATGTCTGTTGAGTGTTGTGGTCACCTGGTCTAACATTACCACACCTTCAGCTGAAGTGTAACCCCTACATAGTAAACATGCATTAATATGATCATATGTACCCTCTACCAAATTTGGGAGTTTGCTTCTGAAAAATAACAATGTGAAATGTTTGGTGGAAGGCCGTCTAAACCGATGGTGGGAGCCACCAAACCTTTTGTACATTCAAAGGAACGGCCATGACGGCAGTTCCTGAGATGACTGCGGGCCAGGGGTCATATCTAAATTTGGTGAAAGGTAGTCCATCAGGATGGTGGAGGTAATGTCCACTGACACCCTGATGGATGGCGGTATTGCCTGCTAATCTCTAAATCAGGCCCTTGGTGTTTCCTACAAGGAGGGGTATCCCTGAGGTCTATCATGTCCAGTATGCCAGAGTGTCACAGCATTCAGTGCAAGCACCATATTGTTCACATTATTATAGTCAAAGAAACTGATGAGGGACATGTCAATATCTCACTGTTAGACCTGTCAGCCTTAACTGTTTGCCTTCATGGTACATTTTTGCTGATCTTGTTTTTGCTGGCCTTAGGACTCTGAGAACCATTGCCAAAGTGCATGTGCTCACTCCTTAAAACATTGTAACATCAGCTTATCCCCAATTGGCATATTTAATTTACCTATAAGTCCCTAGTAAAGTACTACTATGTGTACCCAGGGCATGTAAATTAAATGCTACTAGTGGGCCTGCAGCACTGATTGTGCCACCAACCTAAGCAGCACCTAAGAAGTGTCTCAGTCCTGCCATTTGCAGTCTGTGTGTACAATTTTAAATTGGCATTTTGACCTGTTAAAATAACCATTTTGCCAGGCCAAACCTTCCTTTCTAATACATAAAAGTCTATGAGTCACCATTGGAAGGCCTACCTCTTCCATAGGATAACATTGAAGTTACCTTATTACATTTAATATGCTGTAACTTCCAAATGGGAACAGATAAACAATTCATGTTTGGTGTCTCTAGAATTGTAATGAAAAATCCTCTTTTATGGTGAAGTCGGACTTTTGATTACAATTTTGAAAATGCCCCTTTTGGAAAGTGTTTCATTTTCCTGACTTAGCCATTTAGTGCTTGCAGCCTGTCTCTGGGTCACAAGACTGGGTGTAGTTGGCAGTTGGTATTTGTGCAATCCTCCTAGACAGCCATACATAATACAGAGTTTAGGTGTGCCTCTGTGGTCCCCCACTGGCAGGATGTTAGGGCGGGGCTAGGCACAACCCACTCACAACTGAATAGGCTGTGTCCTGCCTTCACACAAAAGATTGCATACCCTCCATAGTTAGTCTGGAGCAAGGGCAGGGAAGGCAGGTAACCAGTGCACTTAAAAGGGAAACCTCTAGAAGCTTCCCCCACTTCAAAGAAGGCACCAGATATAAATATTGGATCTCAGACACCAACTCTTCAGTACACTTCTGTACACATGGAGACTCTGCCAGGAAGAAGGACTGCTGTGCTGCAGAAAGGACTGCCTCTCTGCTGGGCAACTGCCTTGCTGGACTGCTGTCTCGCTGGAAATGCAGCCCTGTTGCCCTTCTATGTGAGTCAAAGGGATTGGACCTGCACCTGAACCCAGGACTCTCAGAGTGACTCCATGGGCTAATTTGCTGGCCTCCTGTTTTTAGAGCCACATGTACATAACAAGCTCCCAACCACCTGAATCAGTACCCAGATGCAGCTGGAGTAAGTCCCTGACCCCCAAGTGGTGCCCCTCAGGTCCTGGACCCTTGGTGTGGCCTCAATGGAGCTGAATTGGAGAATTTGGGCTCTTTGCCACTACGGTCAGGACTGTTGGCACCAAAACTTTGTTGCTCGCATTGCCCACCAACATGAAGTTCTGTGAGCCCGACACTTCATGCTACTCCATGACCTCTCACGGGGAGCGCCACCACGAAGTTTCAGCCTGACTGTCTGTGATGACAATAGGATCTTCAGGCTACAGTGATGACCGTCTGTGATGCCTGGCATGCTCTTGACGCTACAACGACGACCATCTGCGATGTATCCCGCTCCCAGTGACCCCTTCTACTGAGAGTGGGACTCTTTACACTGTACCAAGAAGGAAACTGTTCAGCAGGACTAACCTGGTCCCTGCATGTGACTTTCTCCTGGTCTCACATGACCGGATACCCATGAGTGAAACTTTTGGCTTTTTGGAGCTGTTTTCACTGAAATATTTAAAATTGCATATCTCCAGTTTTACTGATTGGAAATTTTTAGTTTTGGTCTTGTTTTATTTATTACATTCTACTCTATATGTCTAACTTGGTGTGAGATTTTTCTTGTTTTCACTTTATTACTGTTTGAAGTGCTGCATAAATACTTTGCACATTGCCTCTAAGTTAAGCCTGACTGCTCTGTACCAAGCTATCAGAGTGTTGAGCACAGTTTAGTTTTGGGTTTGCTTGGGACTTCACCCTGACAAGGATTGTGCTTGCTGCTTGATTAGGCCCCCAACCAGTAACCCAATTTCTTATACTCACTATTTAAAGCCTGTGCTTGTCCTCTATGTCTAAACGTTCTAAGAGCTCGCATTCTGTATAGGTTCACTGTGGGTTCTCCAATATTCACCAGAAATCCTTAATGAGTGAATGTCAAACAATACTATATTGCAACAAAATGTGTATAAAGAATATTTTATTTTTCCAAAACTGTGTCAGTAGACAATAGAAAGCTGGAGCTCTACTCTAAAGTAGAGTTCAAATAGTATCTAAACTTAATACCAAATATCTGTCACAGTGTACACCATTTGTAAACATAGAAACAGTACAAGACTCACTATGCTAAACTGATTTTGTGTCTGATATTGATCACTAAAGTGCACTATACAGACTGCACAGAGGGATCTATACAGAGGGATAACAAATCTATTTTCACAGTGTACAGCTTTCTGTGCTTCAAGTGAAGGGTTGCTTTCACAAGGTTTTCATAGAGGATGTAAAACAATATCACTAAGACCAATTGGGAATATTTTATGCATCTTTCCTAGCCCTGATGAAGTCATGGGGTTAAAAAACATGTGATGAAAACGTGTTGGCTTGGGTAAAAAACGTGTTTGAGAATTGAGAATCAGAATTAAAGAAGGTTTACTGTAAGAAACTGACTACACTTAGGGGCATATTCACAAGGAGCTATCGCCGAATTAACGGCACTTTATCGCAGCCAAAGTCGTGATAAATATACCTCCCCATTCACAAGCTGGTGTAAACAGCCCACAGCACCAGTTTACCCACGATAGCAGCCACAAAAAACATCGCCACAGAGGATCCGCGCAACTATCGCTAATGAGATGCAGAGTGGGCGTTCCCGTGCCAAAAGGCGCGACAACATCACACCTCAACATTCACAACGACTAGCCACATCAGCGATAAAAACACAAAACAGGCGATAAGGCGCGTTAGCACCAGGAAATCTACACCTGCTCTGACCTGGTGTAAAGTCGGACGGCAGCCTGCAAACCAAAAGGGAGCACAGCCCAGGGCTACATCGGAAGGGCAACAGATGCCATGGAGCCACCCATCATGCGGCCCAGACACCCAAGAGGGCCACAACACCCACCGCCACCACCCCCAGGACCACCCCTCCCTGGCACCCCCCCGACCAAAGACATGCCACATCAGCCACACCTAAACATGTACAGAATATTCCGCTTGATGTCGCACAATCACAACTGGTGACATGCATGTGTCGTCACAGAAATGAGCAGCACACATTCACTTTCGAAGCAACAAATGAAACTTTATTAAAATGAACACCGAAATGAAATGAAGACACATGGCCGCTCCCCTCGGGACAATACGTAGGTCACAGCCTGTAAGACAAAAAACATGATGAGAAGGTGTGTCCTGCGCACATCAGAGGACAGAGAGAGAGCGAAGGAGAGAGAGAGGACGAGAGGGAGGGAGAGAGAGAGGGAGAGAGAGAGAGAGAGAGAAGAGGAGAGAGAGAGGAAGAGAGGGAGAGAGAGAGAGAGGAAGAGAGGGAGAGAGAGAGAGAACGTGCCGCTCCTGCGCACCCAGGCCACACTGCTCACCTGCTGCCACCGGTGTGTCTCCAACCACGTGCCGGTATGTATAGCAGGACACCAGGTCACACATCTGAGTCAGAGCCGTCAGCTGAAACAGAGCCCAGATACATGACTGGCACAGTACACACACTTGCACAAGACAACATCGCCTGACCGCCCATGCACACCCAGGCAGAGGCACCCCAACCCCTCCCACCGCCCATCGGAGCATGCACGCCCATGCACACCCAGGCCTCAATCCTCACCTTCCACCACCGGCGCATAGACAGGAGGTCCCACCACGTGCCGCTGCAAGCCACAAGCCCGGGGCCCGCGGACATGGCACCCTCCACATCATGCAGTCCCGCTTGGCAGGCCACCAGGTCTCACGTTTGGTGCTGGGTCTTGATTACTCCATGGCAGAGGACATACCAGTGCACCCGGCACCATCGCAGGCTGCACACCCGCTCAGCCCAATGGGTGCCACCAACTCTGGGATCCCAGAAGCGACGCCACATGGCGTTAGGCCCGCGCTTCCCGCTGGCTCTGGCCTACACTGCGGTCCAGCAGGGCACACAAAACCTGAGCTGTCCGGACCGCCGGGACGGGACATCATCGCAGGCTGCACACCCGCTCAGTAGCTCAAGGTGCCACTGACTCAGTGCACCCAAAGTCACTGTCCTGTGGTGGGGTGCCTGAGCCGTCCGCAAGGCCCCGTGTGCCACTAACCCTGTGCAACCTCAGTCTGCGCCACGTGGTGGTAGGCCCGTGCCGTCCACAAGGCCTCGGATGCCACTAACCCTGTGCGCAACAACTCATGGGCCCTATATGAGTGAGAACCGTGGAGCGTCCGTCATCCAGTCACCACCGGAAGAGGGGAATGTGACGTCGTCGGCCCCTTATGTTGGCGGAGTCACATGGCCTGTGATACCTGTGCCGGATGGGTGTGGTGTGTGTGAAAACCTGCCCTCAGGGAGTGGCTGTGACATGCTGACAACTAGACCAGTGACCTGCACACCACCAGCGAGTACGGCTGTGACGGGTAGCAATGAGGGCCCCCCTCGGGGCGTTAGCGGAGTAGTCTGGCCTGCCGTACGCCGGACCAGCGCAGGGCTTGCAACAATGACTCGTGGGCTCTGGGCGTGGTCCAGTCTATGTCCGGACAAGGAAGTGACTGATGCATATGTCCCTGTTGTAGTGTTCACGGGACCCGGTACACAAAATGCAAAGTCGCAACCTCTGACTGGCATCCCATGGGATGAACATCATTGATGCAAGGGAAGGCACTGTCCCCACATTTATTCCACACATCCATACATGAATGACGTAAGACGTTACACAGCAGTGCATCACTGGATGTTTATTTGCACATCCAGTGCAGTCAAGCAGCTGGAGCGGTGCAGGGCAATGCCGAGCACACAAAACCCCTCTGCAAAGTCCTTATATTCAAGAATACAGTGTAATGTCCAACTCTTCACAGCCTGTTCTTAGTTGCAAAATCGCTCAGACATGTGTTGTACTGTCGGCGGGAGAGAACCAGTAACCACGATTCCGGAAATTGTTTTAACAGTATAGAATCATGTCTAATAAATCAGTTCATATTTTGTGAACGTAATATAAATGTATGATATGCATTGAGGTGTGGCAGCTCAGAACCCTTTTTGGGTCATTGATTAAATAAAATAGGTCGGCATAGAGGTTTACTCTGGTTTTGTATCCCTTTCCACCCTCCTCTTGGACCTAAAATTAATTCAGGGAGGGCCTATTTCCCCTTTTGCAATGCCGAGCACACTACACAATATGGGCACGTGGAGGGCCAGCCAGTGTCCATCCGGGGATGACCTATCCTGCGGAAGAGGAAGGGTACAGTCCGCAGTCTGTCCGCCGTGTCAATAGTCGTCAAACAGGATGTGGCAGTCCATGTCGCTGTCCAAGGTGAGTGCATCGGAGTGTATTGGGGGTCAGTGGTAGGTCTTGAGGCCATGTGCGGCACAAAGCAGAAACAGGCAAGGTGGCGGAAATGAATGCTAGTACCTCCTTCTGATCTCAATCCCATCCACGTCCTCGTTCCCGGATGTGTATTCTGCCCCACCTGTGGGTGTTGCAGTACCGGCTGCGGCACTGTGTGCCACTGACACATCAGGGGCCGGAGGAGGAATGTCGCCCGCACTGTGTGGCAGTGACACATCAGGGGCCGGAGTGGATACGCCTGCCGCACTGGGAGGCACTGACACACCAGGGGGCGGAGATGTGGATGGTGTGGGGGCAGCAGCATTCATCATCGCCACGCCTTGTGGCAGCAATGCCATGATGAGGACATGCATGGCCTGGTAGATCCCAGCTACATTTTGCTGATGTGCAGCGGTGGCTGCCATCCTTTCCGCCTCCATCCGCACCATGTCCTCCATGAGCCTCCGCATGTGTGCCAGCTCACGGCTGGCATCGCTGGAGCCACTCTGGGCAGACAGGTATTCTTCCCTCCACGTCATGACTCCAGCGATGTCAGTCAGGGCTGGTTGGAGACCATGGGGCGGACATAGGCACCCAAGGATGGTGTCCAGTTTGGTAGCCATGAGGTTGAACCCCACCCGCACCTGTTCGGCCGTCTCCCTCTGGCCCTCCAGCACGCGGCGTTGGAAGGCCATTTGTTGTTCCTGGGGGATTTGGGAGGGTGCCGGGGCTGTGGGTGCCTCCTGCTGGGTGGTTTGGGTAGTGGGTGGGGTCTCATCGATGTAGCTGGGCTGCCCTGATCCTGGAGGTGGCTGGCGGATGAGGTCAATGATGTCTTGGATGGTTTGGGTGTCGATGCTGGTGTTGTCCTCCTCCTCGTCATCAGTGAAGAGTGGCTGTGACTGCTCTGCAGGGGGTGTTGACGATGCCCCTGCGATGTGAAGGGGAGATGGTGTATTACAATGTGTCCACATGTATGTAGCCGCATGGTACAGGTTGACATTCAGACAGCATGGCATTGTACATTGTGGCAGTCTGTGGGTCTGGGCGAGGACCCAGGGTCATTGTGGGTGTGCACTGTGCCCTGCTTGCTTGTGCATGTGTGCCATTGTGGCCATCTCCACCCGTCCCCCCAGTACCTGGTGGTCACTCACCCTGTTGCGGTTGTGTTCTGTCCTGTCGAGCAGTGTCCGGTCCCCCGACTCCGGCCACAGTCTCCATACTGATGACTGTCGACACCAGCTCCTCCATGTCATCAAGCTCCAGCTGTGGCGCTGGGCCCCCACCTCCGGTCTGCGTTGCTGCCTTCTGGTTGGCGCTGAGTTTCTCCTTGGTCTTCCGCTTGATGTCATTCCATCGCCTCTTGACCTCGTCCATTGTCCGCTTGTGCTCTCCGACGGCATTCACCTTGTCTACGATGTCCCGCCATATTCCAGTTTTGGTGCCCAATGACACGTTGGAGGTGACGAAGAGTTGTTGATGGTGTTCCATCACCTCCATGACTATGATCCTGTTCGCCTGCGGACTAAACTTGGTCTTCCTCGTCTTCTTGTCCTTGCCCTTCCCTGTCCCCGAGGTCCCAGGCTGGTCGTCCGGGGTGCTTGTGGGGTTCCGCTCGTCCTCTGCGCCTGCTCGGGCTGCCTCCATGGTGCTTGGGTGTTGGTCATTTTGTGTGTGGGTGTTTTTTCTACTTTTATGGTGATTTTTTACGCCTGCCAGGTGTGTGTTGCAGGCCTGGCGCTGCTTGTCGCTGGTTTCCTCATCGCGCTTTGGCCCATCGCGTGTTTTTTGGTGTTGTGGTTTGTGTTTTTATCTCCATCGTGGTGGTTGTATCGCGGACATTGTCCGTGGTTTCGGCAGACTATCGCATGCTACCGCCTTGTTGTGAATTCCACGTTGACACAGGGATATTTTCCAGTGCTAGGCTGCGATATTGAAAGCTGCGTTACGCTACTCTTGCGGTAGCTATCACACGTTCTTGTGAATATACCCCTTAGTTTTATTTAAAGATTGTAACAACCTACGTATTGTGGTGTGCAAGCACTTATGTTTGTGGCGTGATCTTAATCACACTTATGACTTGGAGAGACGCCAATTAAATAACGTTCATGAGCCTTGCTGTGATCAGATTCATATGAACTATATAAATGGAGGTTTAATGAGGAAGGGGATTTCCTAGGCTTTAAAATGCCTAAAACTTGATTTGTCAAAGAGGCTTTCGCTGGACACAGTGTCGCCTTACAACATACGAAGTCTGTTGCCTAGCTCTGAAGTAGGTGATTTCTGTCAACTGCAGATGGTTGTGGGACCACTATCGACTAGTCGCGAGGTCTTGCTGTATGGGAATAGTCTCCAATATCTTGTTCAACAGCACATGCCCTGTGTGGGCCTTCCAAAACAATATGCACATTTCAAAGGACCTGGCTGATGTCACAAAATTGAAAATCAGTGAAACATTGGTAACAACATAGGTTTAAACACAATGCTGGATCCTCAGAACCCCAGTTCACCATTTTAAAAGAGAGATGACAGTCAAAATCTGGCTTCACCTTCAAATGGAAATACAATAGAGATCTCTCCTGACAACCACCTAAATCCCTATATAAAAGGACATTTCCAAGGACTACTCAATTCAGCCTCCTGTACAGGGTCTTGGGTATATTGGAGTTACTGGTACCATTAGTCCTCATTCTCCATTGGTGCTTGAGATCAGTGAGTCAGAAAGTATCTTAAAGCTGAAGGGCCCCTGGACAGAGGAAATCGGAGTGAGCGAAATAATTACTTTACCTTCTTTTCTAGAGGACTGAAAGAAATGTGAAACTTGTAAGGCGCATTGTGGAAAACCCACTGTGATTGTATACAAGAGGACTGGATTTGTTAATGTCAGCCTTGACAATCTAGTAAATACTATCAAGATGGCACCCCTATGATCCCTGCAACATCACCATAAAGATAAAGTGTGGTTTATTTAGGGTCATTGGCTTCACCCTAGCCCAAAGTTTGTCTGAAGCATTCCTGTGCGCATTGGCTCTCTAGTCTGAATTCACCACAAACTGCAGCCCATTATTTAATTTTTTTAATACCTATTGATAAATGACTTTTTATGCTGCTGAGATGTTTTGAACTTTATATTTGAAGACTCTTTTTAACATTACCTCCAAAGCAAAACAATTAGTAGTCTCCTCAAGACAGCTATTTTTTATTCGGACTTTGATAAGGGGTTGTGAATATTTGTGACTATTTCTTTGTATGTTAATAATGACTGGACTTTGAGGGCTGGATTGGAAGAGAGTCTCTTGTGATCTCAAATTTGCTTATCTTTTTTCCCTCTGATTTGTGTAAACAAGTAACTGCACTGGTATTAGGCATTTCTGAAATATCAGTCTTATCTCCAGTTTGAGAATAATTCCCCTGCCCAAATTATTTAGTTGTTCAAAGTTCCATGGTGGGGAAACCCATCATTGTCTCCCTCCATTAATCTCCTCTGCTTGCCAAGTTTGCTTCTGAGGACCGGCTTAGCCAGTAAGTGGAATTGGAGTCAACAATGGTGACACCACACATAATATGAAGAATGCTATTTAATTGATGCCTGGAAGGTCTTCTGGGCATATGTTGCTTAAATATATGTAAGTAGTAGACAATTTGGGTTCTGTATCCTTGGTGCATTTGTATATGAGAAAAAGAATCTTGAATTTGATTCTGTCTTTTACTGTGATCCAGTGAATGCTTTTGAGGTGGAATGTTGTATGTTTATGATTTTTAGAATTTAGCTCTGAGTTCCCATTGTGTTTTGCTCCCTTTTCTACCTTTTCACTGTCAAGGCAATGCATAAATTAATCTTGAGTGAACAGAGAACAATGGTTTTCGATACTATAGGGTGTTGTTTCAGAGGCATGAAAGAATGGCTTTTAATTAGGAATTTGAATTGGTGGAAGGAAGCTTTGACTACTGCTCTGATTTGTGAATTCAGGCTGAGATTAATGTCTGATAGCACACCTGCATCGTGTATACTGATTTCGAATGAATGTGTTCCCCAAAGTATGTGATAGGTGGGTGTAACAGGAGGATGGATCAGACTGAGCCACAGAACTCTTATTAGTAGCTAAAGTTGTATTTCTATAGTTTTTGCTAACACTCCAATATGGCCAAACTATGAATCTTCGTGATTTTCTCCTCTTTATTCCTGGCTTCCCTCTTCTTTCGTCCGGAACCTCAAGGGCGGAATATCCTCAGGGAGAAAAGGACATATGTCTTGGTGACCAATAGCTTCAGATCAACTTTAGAACCTGCCACCACACCCTTTTTGTGGTCTTCTCATTTTCTCTCCTCGTTATAGCAAGGAGACTACGAGTATACCGGTAATGATATCCGACAAATAGTAAGAGGTATTCACCTCTATGAGTAAATGACCGATATACTGGAATATATATCGCATTCAATAGTGCAGTTTTGTAATGTGACTAAGTATACAAGAACTAACTTATTACAAGCAAACATGTGGGCCAGGCTGTGGAGAGTTTTAAAATCCGGTGACAAACACGCGTGCAACCCTACACCAAGACCCGACGCCTGGTCCTGAACGCCTCTCCCCCAGGAAAACTTCCACTCTGTGTCTCCGTCCGGATGCCACGCCTCATCTTCCTCAGCACTGACAGTGTTTGTCTCCATCTCTCGTTGGTCCGTCGCTGAATGCAAAGTTTCCTCCAGCCAAGTACTGTTCCCACAGAGGTCCTTCAGAGCCCGTGACTCCTTAGCGATGTACTTTGGCTCCTCCGCACGCCAATCTCCTCCTCACCTTGCTCCTCGCTGTCGGTCCACTTCCAGGTCTATGCCATCGTCTCCACCGGCGTCCTTCTTCTTATCCTGATTGGGGGAATGAAAAGCAGCTACTAGTACGCTGACTCCATTCTTTCTGATACCCCCGGGGCACTGGGAAACACAGCTTATAGGGGGTTCTGCATCCAATTCATTACAGTAGGCATAAGGTGTTAATGTACTTGTGCCAGAGTGTTTGGCCCAGGGATAAGATTTATATTTATGAGCCATTGGATTTGAAACTGTTTGGTCTCATTCATACATAAAAGCATTGAGACCTTTGTTTATGGCTTCAAATTAATTATTGATTGTCTTGTGTCACCATACAGTTGAACTCAGTGGTGAGTATGATAAGTTCTCCAAACCTCACACTAGGTGTGTGTTCTTCTAGCAATGACTTAAACTGGTTAGCTGCTTGGGTTGACATGTTGGGTGTTGGTTGCAATCTTTGGAGTACGACGTTACGGTCTTAAAAGTTGAATGTGGATGAAAATTCTAGTCACATCAGCATCCTGAGTTACCCTTTGCATGCTGGTTTGAGTTGATTTTCCTACATGTTTGCCGGTGTAGTCTCCGTGAGGTATTTGGTCTGAATCCAGATTGGTTTATTTTGAGGATATCATGCATTTTGTGTGTGGGAGCTGGCCAGTGTCTATTTTTCTAGACGATTTGGCTCACATGTGCGAGCTATGATTGGGTAGGCTATGGAGGCATCTACATTGTGATGTTTAATTAGGAGGTGACAAAGGATTGCTTCAAGGAGCTAGATACTTTACCATCTGTGAGGGTATCTGTTAATGTTATAGTTAGACCCTCTTAACAAGTCAGGGTTAGTCCTGATTCTGTAGCTATCAGGACTATCAAAACTGCAGTAAGCCACACTACTGCACCTCCCTCCCCCGGAGATACCTCTGGTATCAGGAGTTCTTTGTGAAGAATATTGTTATTCCAGTCAGGGGCGGCTCCTCTGCTACGGCGGAGGAGCGTCGCCCCACTGCTCTCAGAGCAGAAAAAAAGAAAAAGAAATTGATTGATATCATTTTATTTTTCTTTGCTACGGGGCTGGGTTAAGGGGGGGTGGGGCTGGTGGCACAGGGGGAGGAGTGGTGTGCACACACTAAGTGCGCATGACTGCTTGGCTGGACGTCTTGGCCCGGCCAAAGAATCATGCGCACTTTGCATGTTCCCCACCAGGCTGTAATACACAGCCTGGTGAGGAACAAGCACAAGCTCCCTGTCCCCAGCTGAGTACCCAACCACGGAGCTCAGACCCATCACAACACTGCATTGCAGCATTGTGACTGGCTTAGGGAGGGAGCCTGGGCACTTCCTGGTTCTGGGACTGCCAGGAAGCAAAGCAATGACCATGAGATGGCGGCGGTGAAAAGGTAAGTGGGTTTTTCTTTTTTGTTCGACCCTCCCCCCGCCACCCCCATTCCCTGCCAGTCGCCACTGATTCCAGTACAAAATGGAATGCAGAATATATTACACACAACTTAAGGTAAATAAGTTGTATTTATAAAACATTCACATACTCCTATTTTCTTCTTATACCCGATACTTATAGTGTGTATTATTCAAAAGCCACAATCTCCCCGTCAGTCTGTGGTCCCTAAAGGCAAATGTATTGGTTAGTGAGAGCATTTACCTGTGGCTTGAGTGCAAACACTGCCAGTGGGAGAGGAGACATTATAACTTACTTCCTTGGCATTTCACTGGGCCTTGTATCTCTCTAAGAGACTAACTTTAATTGAATCTCTAGACGTCCAATTTCTGTCACCGGACACACACTTACACACTCCCTCACTTGATCTTGCAGTGGGCACACAAATACACATACACACACCCACACGCACCCGCATGCGTGCGTGCGCACACACACACACACAAACACACATGCACTGATTTAATCTCTCTCATTTCTCTTTATCTCTTTCTCTCTCATCATTGCCTCGTCCCTCTCTCACTCTCCTTCTCACTCTTTCTCTCTCTCTCACTTTCTCCCCAGTCCTTCTTACTCTTCTTCTTTAAACACCAGGATACCTATTGTAAGAGGAGTTTGAAATCTCCTACCTAAAATGTATCTAGAGCTCTTTAAAAAGACCACTGGAGCAGTGATGGTTTCTGTTATCTGGACTTTGAGACTATGGGTAACCATTTCTTTGACACACTAAATTAATCTTTTTAACTGGGGTGGGATTCACTGTTCGGGTTGGGGAGTGGGCTGTTGATTTTTTAGACACTTTTTCCATATTCTTAAACACTTTGACTCAAACTCACTGAGTAGTCCCTCTTTACCCTGAGGGGCACTGCTAACATTATGACAACATGTGGAGGAATTCAGATACATTTTAATATTTAAAATGTATAATAGGTTCGAGATGTGAACCTATTAAGAGGACAGGAACTGTAGAATGAAGATTAACAGTAACATTTACGGACTATTATATTGAAAAATACATAATAATATGCTATGAAGAGATCAGGAAGAGCCCTAAAGAAGCGGCTGGGTGCACAAAACACAAATTGGCTAAGCTCTGACTTTGTTTATGTCACAAAAAAATGGAAATGAGTTGTTCTCTGCATTAAATCTGAGTCTTAGCCTATAAGAATGTGTTTCTGATTGTTAATGGACTTTAGCTTGACTCAATTTTAAGAAAATAAGGACATACTCACAGCACATAATCTCAATTCAAACTTGAAAAATATATTTTTTCACTGTAAATGCTTAATGAATGTTGATAATAATCAATTGTCTATTTATATCTATGTAGAAGAATAATAAATGGATGTGTATTTTGAATACTTGTGATAATGTGGTGGTTATTGTATTTAATAAGATGAGCCTATGATTAAATTTTGTAATAACTTATTGCTCCCCTTTAGTTGGATGTATTTGTAAATTGGAGAAGGTATTTCATCCAACAGTATCTACATTATAGGCATACAGGCACAAAAGCAATCTCACGAAGACTAAAGGAAAATAAGTGAGATTGGAAAATAAAGCTTCCAGTAAGGCTCAGGATACGCTCCCCGATGACATACAATTTAGGCCAACAGAGTTTCCCTGTAACACTCTTCTGCCTCTTCACCTTTTTGTCTGTTATCTTGGTGATATTGCAGTTGTGCTTCTATACTATATTTTAAGACACCTTGTGAGTGTACAATCACCAGTATTATTCTTTCACTAGGTATTCTTTTATCCCCTATAATCTGCCTTAAAAAAGTGGTCATAGGCAGTGAAACACATGTTGGCTGGTTCCTATGATCTGTTAAGTCTCTTTTGGAATCTTGTAATGTACATTTTTTGGACTGCGAATGTATTTTACTATTAACTTTGAAAAGTGACAGAGAATGTTATTTTTCAAGCAAAGTACTGTTTGGCGGTGTCATTTGGATTCTTGTATTTTGCGAATATTCATTGTATGTATCTGGGAACTACATGTGGTATCATTACAATATGTTTTATGTACTTCCAGTGTATTGTTTTTGACACTTAATTGAAGTTTAAATCATAGTGAAAAAATTACGACTTTTTTTAGAATCTCATTTGTGGTAGTGGTTATCTCAGTAGGTTTAGGTGCCTCCAACAAAACATAGAATTTTTAGTTATGTCTCTTTCAGTGACTGGCTTAAGACATTGTCATTGTCATTCTTAGATCTAGCCCGTAAGCTACAGGCAGTCTCACTCAGTGCCTACTACATATTATTATGTGGATTGCTATTCATGAGGAACTATTTTATATCTCTGCCCTTCTCCATTTCCTTGCTTCCCATTCCCTGCTTTCTCTTGTATCCATTGCTTGAGGGTCAACACCAGTGCTTTCCCATCCATCTTGGACAACCATCATTGAATGAATGACAAAAAACATTACAAGAAGGCCAATTGCATGTGTGCATTTGTACTAACACCCGGACGACCATCATTGAATGGTTTATGCTGTATATTATGTTTGCAAAATAAAGCAAATATTGACAAAGCCAATACCTCTGTGGCAGCATATTAATGTGAGATCAACTGGTTCTGCTAATGCTTGTTTCAATTGTTGTGAGTTTCAGCACACTTATTATTAAAGCAATGCAGAAAAAATGCATGCACCCATTTTCAATGTCTATGAAGATTCAAACGTAACACTTCTGCTTTTATGTGTAGGCTGGGAGGATTCTTATACCTTAAGCCTGATCAAGAGTAGGGTACATCAAGAGCAGTTGACGGACGCTAGGACAGACTCACAGCAACTGTTTGAAGAATATAGATGGAGGACAAGCTCAGTCAAAAAGCATTTTGAGACTCACCTATGCTCTGTTACTGCCCTTTCCCAGCTCACGGCACAGTCATTAATTAATGGCATTTTTCAGTTTGGTGCTGAGTTCTGGTGTTTAGGTGTTCAATACGTGAGAAATGTGGAGCAGCATTTGTAAAAGTTGAACTCTCAGAATTTTTTCACGTTTTGGATAGGATGGAATTTAAGGGTGATGCCTGTTACTGTCACATCAGAAAATTTGTCTTCATACTCTGGTACATAGGAGGTGTTGCTGTATCAGTGTGGTAAGTGTGGTAATACAATAAGTTGACTAACAACAACTCCACAAAAACAAATTCTAAGAATATTTCTGGAAGACGATTTTTATAAGAAATTATCCATTTAAAAGTACATTTGAGGCAATATGATAGGTATTAGGTGCAATAATGCAGTTACTTGTGTGTGCTACTGTTGCAAATTGGCAGAAAGGTTCTAGATGCAAGATGGAGTGAGCTATACGTCACACACAGTTGTGCTGGAACAATTTTCAGCGTGGGGGTGCTGCCATCAATGTTATATCACTGAAGTCATTGGGATTCTGAAAAATCTAAGCGTCACACAAAAAACAAAAAACAAGTGCAGCAAAAGTGCCACGCCCATTCAGCCGCAGAGTGGTTAGAGTGTAGCATGTGACACATAGTGTATTTTGAAACATTGGTGTGTTACTACACTGTCATTTACAGACAGCACATTTTCTGTGGAAATTGTTTCTAAATTGGCTTAGACATGTAGTTTACTACAATATAGCGCACAAATGATAATGTGTAGAAATCTGGTTTCAGCGAATATTTATCATTTGCACATCACCAAGACAAGTTTCTTCATTTGGTTTGATCCCATTAAAATCTTTGTTTCTATCACACCTCAGAATTACAAAAAAGATGTACTTTATTTGTTCTTTACTATTTGATGATATATTTTAAAATATGTGTATAGTTCATTTACAGGTATTTTTGTTGTTGTGTTTTACAAAAAAAAACTACAAAAACAACCTTCTTTCACTCCCTGTGCCCAAGCAAGATTGTCGCCTAGGTCACAAAAAACTCCTCTCACTTTGCAGTTATATAAATAAAAGTAAGCACCAGTTTCTGAACAAGTAGTGATTTGTCAGAAGACATAGCCTGACATTTGAGTTCTGTCTTTGAATTCACAGCAAATGTGACATGATAAACACAAAATTTAAAGGCATTTTTATTGCTCATTCACCTTCTGCACCTTTATTTTTGGGTGTGCTGCAGCACCCCCCTCACCCCTACTTCCAACGTCTATTGTCACATACTGCATTCAAACCTCTGTTGTGCAGTATTGTACTCAGTCAATGAAGCAAGCATACAAATTACCTGGTGTCTGAATCACAAAACTAAAAATACTTTTTTGCTTATGTTCACTGATCCACTCACCCAGTTTCAAACACTAATTAATAAAAGATAGAGGGAAACGCATTCTCCAGAAACACTCTCATAGCTTCTATTGCTTTTATCTGGTTGGATGAAGGTTGCAACATACCAGTACACTCACACAATTTGAACAATGCACAAGATTCCCTTTTATGACTGGGAAATAATTGTCCTCTAACTTCAAGTTTCCTCACTTGATTGAATGAATGCCAAATGAATTTTCATGTGCTTGATGAGGCTTTCACTAGTCAAGTAGCCACTAATGACCTGCAGCTTAGATGCACACATCTTGTCTGTCAAAAAGTGTTAACAGTGTAAGCTGTAAGTTTTTGTACACTGATTAAGCTACAACATGAATGAAGTCTCTTGAACTACAATTCCATTCATTATTTACCCTACCTCTCTGTCGACAGCACCAGTCTGGGCAAAACCATTTGTCGTCTTAATAGTGGTATATGCTTTCAATCACACTGTACTCACTAGAGCTTCTTTCGTCAGATGCAGGAAATTATGTCACATGATTATTAGCAACTTAAAATACCAAGGGCCTAATTAGGACATCGGTCAGAAAGCCTCCGACCACAGGTCGGAGGCTTTCTGACCAACATCCTTGGTTTGACTTCCGAACGCCATATTATGATTACGGAGGTGGGAAGCCAAACCGGCCGATCATTCCGGCTGGCTTACGATGGGCTCAAGGAGCCCATTGGCCAGTCGGAAACCACAACATAATCCCTTATGGACGGTGTTTTCGTCGTCTGGATTATGATGTCGGTTTCAGACAGGCTTTCCATATCGGGCTTTCCAACATGGAAAGCCTGTCGGAAAGTAACTTAGGGGGACCCTAGCAGGGCCCCTGTCCCTCAGCAGCCTTTGGTTGGGGGCCTGGGGGCACCTATGCCATAAGGTGATTGCCACGCGATGCAGGGATTCACAGAAACTCCCATTTCTCTATGAAAGCTTGTGCTGCGGCCGGTTTCCGACTGCAGCACAAGCTCCCATAGAGAAATGGGAGTTTGTGACCCCACCATATGCGGTCGTATCAAAATAGGGGATGCTGAACCGCCAACCTATGGTTGGTCGGTTCTCACATGAGATGGTGTTGGGCCAACTCAAGTCCGCTCGACATCGTAAGAGGCCCCTAAGTCTTACTATCGTTTTTATGCCTAGGGCTCATTGTGTAAGCAGTGGTTCCAACATCTTGCTGATAATTATAATTTTTTTAGAAATTCTTTTTATTGAATTTTCAGTATATAAGTATCATTTTTACAGCATGTTAACATTATTAAAGGTTTTACCCTATACTGGGTAGACTAATTGAATATCTGTGCTGGATTTCTTTTCTGTCTAATGTAGTTCTTAAAATGATACCATATTTCTTCTTTCCTGTGCATCCTCTGAGGATGATCCTATAATGCTATTATGTACATTTTTTCTAGTTCTATCAGCGTGATGGTGTAACATCAGCTACTCATAAAACACAATTGCAAACAAGACAAAATGAATCTAAGACAACAACCCAACACATTTCTTCCTTATCAATTGTAGTTGTTGGTATTTTGTGCCTCAGCACAAACTGATGAACCACTATACAAGGAAAATCCCATTCTTCTTTGCTATTTCATGTAGCCAGCCCATAAGATTTCAAATAAGTGATGTACAGTCACATCCTGAATAATCAAAACATATCTCTATTTAAATATTTCATTTATGTGCATATTTTTTTTTTAATTAACAGTAGAATTAAATAATGCTATACTTTTCATGCAGCAGCACAACACTTCTCTGATGTTGTTGTATATTCATTTGATTTTTGCCATTAGTGTGCACGCATTGTTTCACCTTACATTCTTATCAAGACTTTAGCCATTACATAAAACATGAATAAAAATCATATCATTCTTTCCATTATGGTATTGCGATTGTAAATATTCAATCAACCATGTTATTCTTTGTGATAGTTTTTTCTTCATGACTCTGCCTCTTGAATGTCATGCTACTACTTTGCAAACCTGAAATGTTAATTGGGATATGTTGTTTCGCATCTCCATGAAATGACTTGTAACAGTATATTTTACATTTGTAAGCCAGAGTTGTGTTTCACCTGTCTTTGTTCTTGAGGTCTTTTGACTATAAAAACAGCACAGATCCTAGAATTCAGTGACGAAGTATCTTGGCAAGATTGACCTGTGCCTGTATACTATAATTTAGACACCATTTAATGAAAAGCTCATCCAGTTTACATTCGCAATATTACATTCCTCTAGGCATTCTTTCAACCTTCACAATATGCCTTCAAACAGTTGATGTAAACTGTTAAACATATGTTGGCTGGTTGATCTAATCTGTTAACTCTCTTTTGGAATATTTAATTGTCCTTTTTTACACCTATTGCACTTTGCTATGAACTTCAAGGTAAACTTAAAGCATTGTCTACAAATTTTCAATGTACCATATTTGGCTGAGGCCTCTGTATTTTTTGTATTCTGTGAATCTTCTTTGTATTTATTTAGGATGTTCGTGTGGCACAATTACAACATTATGTACTTTCAGTGTATAGTACTTAACACTTACATTAAGTTTAAATAATAGTGGAATAATTTCACAAATCAATTTTTGTGTCAATTCAATTTACTTTATTCGATTAATTTGAGTTAATCATAAAAGTTCAGAAAAACATCATATGTATATACAATAAAAAAGCCAGAGGTGACAATTAAAAAACCATTAAAAACAATATAAAAAATATTAAGAGAAACAATTCATCTCAGCAAATGTACATTTTCCTAGTTTTCAGCGAGTGGCATAAAAAGGAGGCGACACAAAAGCAGGTGAGGGGGTTGGGCAACAATCATAAAAAATATAGAGCCGGGCGACTTTGGCTAAAATTATAATTGAGCATGATTGAAATTAAAAATCTCTTACGGTGTTCACGATAAAAGTTACAAAAAAAGAAAATGTGCAAATCGGATTGAGTTGAGGATCTGTCACATGGGCAACACAGGAGATCATGGGAAGAGTATATACCGGAAGGAAAGCCCAACATGCATGGAATGAGGTTAAGGAGAAACCTTAATAAAATAAATCTGTGCCGAGGGTTTGTTACAAAATCTAAATATGATGGAACCTCCTCAGCATGCATTGGGCCCTCAAGATAATCACGTTCCATAGGTTTGAGGGACTGGGCAGTAAAACTAGCCTTGTTCGTAAATTTTAAAAAGCGGTCTTTTAAGGCTTTTTTCGAAATAGACAAGCATTTTTCTGGGGAATCAAACAGACATCCTAGGTCCAAGGCATAAAGAGTGTTTTTAAAGTACGTTAACCACATTATGCTCTGTACATGTTCTAAAGACAGACAATCCACACTGATTTGTTGAGTGAGGTTAACTGTATCTCTGCTCCAGATTGATTGCCAAAGTATGATTGGCGCTACATTTATTTGCTCCATAATGTGAGGGATATTCAGCTCATGATGTAAGTTATAATTGGAGCAACTGGTGGGAAGGCTCATCATTTTCTTCCAAAATGAATTTTCAATTGTTTGTATTAACTTTACATTAGCATACCCCCACACTCCTGCACCATAGGACGCTACAGAAATTGATTTAGCTCCAAACACTTTTTTAACAGTATCTAAATGTCTTGTGCCCAGCTTTTTAGTAAACGATTTGATGGCATTAGTTCTATTTTCTAGCATCATTCCTCGGTTAATCACCATATTGGACCGGGATAATCTGTGATCAAAGGTCACCCCTAAGTATGAAAACAGCTCCGTTTGCACTACTTTGCGGTCAGAAACAAAAAAGGTAGGGGATTCTTCATCTTTCGCCCTGCAACTAAAAGACTTGGCCTCGTTCGTTTTTAAGTCCAGACTTAGCATATAGTTTACATAAGTGTCTAACAGTTTCTGGAGGGCCCTACCCGTGCAGGCAAATAACACAGCATCATCTGCATATAATAAAATTGGGATGCACGTCTTGTTTATTATGGGGACATCCAGGGTTGATTCTAGGAGTTGGGACTCTACTCCATTTGTATAGAAGGAGAACAGAAATGGGTCGAGAACGCACCTTTGCCGGACCCCCCTGGTGATTTGGAAACATCTGGTGCACTCCCCCTGTTGCCCATAGCGTACACAGGCTTCAGCCTTTGAGTACAGCTGCCTTAAAAAGATAATTATAGCTTGATCTACCCTCATTTTCCTTCATGATCCTCCATAGATGTGAATAGGTAACTGAGTCCATAAAGGCCAATTATAAATGTCCTTGTTTGGCATGGGTGTACTTTGTATCAGCAGACTCAGGTTGAGACATTGGTCTTGTATACCCCTACCCTTTTTAAAGACGTATTGGGCCAGGATCATGCTGTTATTTGTCTCTGCCCATGCCTCCAGTTTATTTAGTGAAACTCAGCCCATGAGTTTCACCGTGCTGTCAAGAGGGAGATTGGTCTGTAATTTCTAGGGTCAGCTTTGTCTCCTTTTTTGTGTATAGGTATTAAAATTGCTTTATGCCAAGATGCGGGCGGCCCTATTTAGCTATAGCGTTAAACACGTTCGTAATCACCAGCCCCCAGAGTTCGGGAAGGGCAGTAAAAAAGTCCATAGGGGTTCCATCAAAGCCGGGGGCTTTATTACTTGTGCATTGTGCTAGGGCTTCAATTATATCTTGATGGTTAAAAATCAGATTGCTATTGGGGGATAGGACTAGGTCTTCGTGAATGTCCCGAGCATCCTCCTACTTTCCATTAAAAGTTTTATTAAAGTGCTCTATCCAAGAGTCCTCATCGACGTGATTATCAAGGTTGGGGTCTGTGGATGGTTTTAAAAATGGAGCATTAACTACTGCCCAAAAGTCCCTTGTATTGTTTGTGGCAGATGCTTGGAACAATTTTTCCCAGGCTTCTTCCTTTAGAAACTTTACCCTATTCTTCCTAGCTGTGGAATTCATAAGGCGAGCCTGTTTTACCAGGCAGGGGTTTCTTGGGACGATCTTTAGGGTATGGTGCAGATGGGAAAGAGCTTTAGTACAATGCCTATCAAACCACTTCTCGCCCTTGCCTCTTAGGTACCCCCACTCTTCACAAGATTATTTTTTACATCTGACAGGATTGATTCAAGGGCCGCAAATGTGCTTGATGAGGTCGTATTTAGATCAAGACAAGTTTCAACTTCATGAAGCCTACTTGCAACCACCCTAGGGATGAGGGCTGCCTTGTCTATACTTTCCCATTTAAGTGTTAACCCATTCTTCTTAGCCACATGTGGTTTTATATGTGTGAAGTTGGTACCATGGATTCCTAGCAAACACAAGGAGATGATGGACGGAGCGCTGAAACTTTTCAGACACTCACCCCCAGTCACAGATCTGGGTTGAATCCATCATCGTTCTTTAGCTCACTTCGCCACCCCAATTCAGACACAGCTATATGCAAATAAGTCTTGACCCTGTGCCTCATTGGTACAGTCCAGCCCGAACTGCCAAGCCATGTCTTCCCTGGACTAGAAACAAGCATCCTGGTACCGGTTTCGGGCTAAAAGCCCCCATCAGCCAGGCTAGCTTAAATCCAGTGGCAAAGTGAGCAAGGAACCCACGTCTGGGCATACCCTGCCAACTTAGGGCGAACAAAGCAAACACAAGGAGATGATGGACGGAGCGTTGAAACGTTTCAGACACTCACCCCCAGTCACAGATCTGGGTTGAATCCATCATCGTTCAATAGCTCACTTCGCCACCCCAGTTCAGACACAGCTATATGCAAATCAGTCTTGACCCTGTGCCTCATAGGAACAGTCCAGCCCGAACAAACAAGCCATGTCTTCCCTGGACCAAAAAAAAGCATCCTGGGACTTGTTTCGGGCTAACAGAGGATTCCTACCCACCATAATTGGCAGGTTATGGCCGCATGATCGCTAAAGCCTAAAAAAGTGACCGCAGTCCTACTAAGGACCCTTGTCAGGGAAGCTGATGCTAATATAAAATCAATAGTGGAGCTATTTAAGCTAGATCGGTATGTTTTTAACGGATGGCAGGTGATTTCCAGCACAGGATTCATTATTTCCAGATCTTTTGTAATGATACGCTTGTTTAGTACATTCCCATAATGGTTGTGGCAAAAGTTCACACCTCTCTCGCCGTCCTCGTCAAGTAGGCCACATATTGGATTTAGGGCAAAAGGACAGGAATGTACGTTAAAATCACCCAGCCATAAGACTTCTGGATCTTTTTATTACACAAGTTAAATCACCATTTCATTTTCTCTTCCACTAGAGTTGCAACCTTATGCATCTCACCCCCAAATAGATTGTTGTAAATATTGATTAGTAAAACAGTGTTACCGTCTGGGCCTTTAAGGTGCAACATATTAAAATATTGAGACTCATTATGGTAAGAGAGTACTTCAAATTTCAAAGTATTCTTTAAGAGTGTCACGATCCTGACCTCACCCGACCAAACTTAGATGCAATCGCTGGGGTAAAATATGATCTATAACCGTCTATATTGATGGGTCCCAATGACCAAGTCTCTTGAAGGCAGACTAAATCGAAGGCGGTAATGAACTTGAGCCAGTCTGGATCTAACAATTTGTGGCCCAGCCATGCAATGTTCCATGTGATAGCAGAAAATATGTCTCTATCCTTGGGCAGTATATCGTGAGAAGCCATGCCTTCAGGGATGCTGGTAGCTACTGCATTTTGTGGCCCCTCCTTAGTTTTTTGTCAATCACAGGAGTTCAAATCCGACAGTGCTGTAAATCGATTAGAAGTTGGGTAAGGGGGTGCAGTGAAAACACCATGCCACATGTGCGGTTGGGCATCCAATAAGGGAGGAAAATGGTTATGCGACCAATTTCCATTTGTACTGGGCTGAGGTGGTAAAAGTTTATTTAAAAAAACAAGCGGTAGAGCAAATATTTGAGATGATATTGATGATTTATTAAGCAATAAATAAAGAAGTTTTTCTGCCATAGCTGGTTTTTTAAAAGTTAAAACTACAAATCCCCCTGGATAGATTTGTCTTTTTTTCCCACCCAAGTAACTTTTCATGCCATTAGGATTTTGTAGTGCCTCTCTGACTGAGCGTTTGTAAATTTGTGAATCCAGTGTCGGGCTTTATTGATTAATTGAGTAGTGGATTCCTTATGTTCACTTTTTAAAACTGGGGTATTCGCCTAAACAACCACGTAGGGACAAGCTGCTGGAGGGAGGTCAAACCTCGGACCCTCTTTGGATTTTTGCCCAAAACGTGGGCCCCCTGACCTTGTAGCCAGTCTAGCCTGATCAACCTCCTGCCGATGAGGTTGGGGTCCGGAAACCCTAGCTGATTCTGCAGCTTGGCTCACACCAGAGGCCGGAGGTAAGTGATCTTCAGTGGACAAAAAAGGAGATTGGTGCAATAAAGCCATGGTGTGAGTTAGGCAATTCGACAAAGGTCGGGGGCTCAGGCCAGTAGCATCCACTACGCTATTGGCACCTTGTCGTGTTTGTTGATTCAATTCTGAACTACCTCTGGCTCCAATTTCACTAGGTGGCACATATCTAGTTATCGCTAGCTCCTTGATAGCTTTTTCAATGGCGTCTAAGTGCTGGAAAATTGGAGATAGGAGCCCGTTGAACTTTTTAAGTAGGTCCTCCAGATTTCGAACCTTGGGGGGCATATCTTTAGACTGGGGTTGTAAAGTCTCCACGTCACCAGCTAATGGATTTCCTGCATGTGACTTACATTTTCTGGGTCGCTTAAGGTTGTTAGCGCAAAGAACTTTGGGAGGACCCCTCTTTCTTTTGAGAACAGATGCTACAACAGGGGGAGTTATATCCTTGGGGGTAGGAATAACTGTGATGACCCCAGAAGCAGAGGGGGGACTGACTATGGCTGTAGGGGTGCAAGAAATCTGGCCCGCGTTAAGAGTCTCTTGTGACATGGCCTTAATTACGCTGCCAACCCCACCCGTCGATAGTCTCCTCTCTGCACAAGCAATTTCCAAAGCTGTGGCTGAAGAGGCTTTCGCTAATAAGGTGTCTAGAGAAGTGATTGTTACCTCTTCAGCAGGTGCGTGGGGTGTCTTCTTCCTCACCATCCTTGCGGCGTACTTTTCCACTGTGTTCAAACTTCCCTTTGACAAGACGTTAGAGGGGGGGGCCCAGCCTAGCCTCTTCCGGGCTCTTCCGGGTGCAGATGGGCCCACCGTTGGCCCGGTCTTTGCCTGGGCAGGTGCCCAGGCGCGTCCCACGCAGCGGGAGCCCAGGTACCCTTTAAACACACCTCTGGGTGCGGTAAACTGTCAGCGGGCGGCGGCGGCTGCCGCAGTCGACTCTGGGGCTTGTTGTCCGCCCCCTCTCCTCCTCAGATTCGCCTCCCGCGCAGCAGGAGCCCAGGTAGCCTTTAAGCGCACCTCCAGACGTGGGAAACTGTCAGTGGGCGGCGGCTGCTGCCGTGGTCGACTCTGGAGCTTGTTGTCCACCCCCTCTCCTCCATAGATTCGACTCCCGCGCAGCAGGGGCCCAGATAGCCTTTAAACGCGCCTCCGGGCACGGAAAATTGTAAGTGGGCGGCAGCTGCTGTCACAGTCGACTCTGGGGCTTGTTGTCCACCCCTCTCCTCCTCAGATTCAGCTCCCGCGCAGCGGGAGCCCAGGTAGCTTTTAAATGCACCTCCGGGCGCAGGAAACTGTCAGCGGGTGGCGGCTGCTGCCGCGGTCGACTCTGGTGCTTGTTGTCCGCCCCCTCTCCTCCTCAGATTCGGTTCCCAAATCATTTTTTATAATCTAATTTGTGATACTAGTTATTATAGTATGTCAATGTGCCACCTAAAAAGTTCCCTTGTTCAATTATACATAGAGTGGGCTTTGGGTCATCCCTCTTGAATCATTGGGATATTTGGTTCAGCCTCTTTCAGGACTTGGCTTGAGATATTGTCAATCTTAGATCAGTCCGCATGATATTGACTGTTATTATGTGCCCTTCCCAGTTACTATGGTGCAATTGTATTGCAAGGCATGAGGAATTTTTTTACATCCCTGTCCCTCTCCTTGCGTGCCACCCCCTGTTTACTTTTGTATCCGTAGTTTGGAGCTCAACACCAGTGCCTTCCTTTCCCATCTGCTCACACCTCCCCACACTCTTTCTGCCTGATGCACATCCCTACACTCATTTGGTACTCTTCTGTACTCCCCTTCAATGCTCTTTCTCTCGCTGCTTTCTCTCTCCATGCTTCCCACCCCCCTTCACCCTCTCTACCATTGTTCACTCGTATTGGCTATGCCAATGCTTGTGTAATTTTGTCAAAAGCATTGAAAAGCCGATTTCAGCAGGCAGCCATCTTGGAATGTTTTTTCTTTCTCATAATCTATAGTAAAAAACATTTATACATCTTCCCCCATGGAAAAAGCACGTATGCACACACATGTGTAGGACCAGCCAGCCATCATGGAATGGTTTTTGTTATATTACATGACAAAAACCATTCTGAGACGGCCACTTGTGTGAGTACATTTGTGCTGACACACGGGCGGCCATCTTTGAATGGTTTCTATTGTATATTATGATACAAATCATTACCAGATGGCACCTACTGTGCACATGCCTGCACATGCATAGTGACCATGTTGAATAGTTTTTGCCATAAAGTTACCAAAATCGAACAAACATGGACAAAGCCAATACCTCTGTGGCTTCATATTAACCACCAGACCAATTGGCTTTGCTAATGCTTTTTTCAATTGTTTTTAATTTCATCCACAGCTGGCTTCTTAATAAAGAAAAGCAGAAAAAAATACATGGGTACCTTTTACGAGTCCAAGGAGACAAGATCGTCACAATTCTGCTTTGGTGTTTAGTTTGAGAGGATTCTCAAGCCTTAGGCTTGATCAAAAGCAAAATACAGCAATAGCAGTTGAAGGTTGCTATGCCAGACTGAGAGCAACAGTTAGAAGAATACAGATGAAGGATGAGTTCAGTCTAAAACAATTTTGATTCGCACCTATGCTCTTTTACTGGGAAACAGCCTTAACAACGCGGGCAGACCCACGTGTGCCGCTACTCCGCAAGCCGAACCACGCTTGCCTTAACCACGCATATGCCTTAATAACGCATATGCATGGTTAAGGCAATGCGCAGTATGGATGCAGAGAGGATTGGCGGGCACAGGAAGACAGGTAGAGGAAGGATAGGGAGAGGACGCAGTGAGGTAAGTGGGACTGGGCTGGGTCTTGGCGGGTGAGGGGATAGTTTTTCAGGGTGGGGGTATTTTTTAGGGATCAGGGGTAGTCGGGTTGTTTATAGGGCAGGGGGCAGGATTAGGGCTCAGGGCAGGGGTCGGTCTAGTTTTCAGGGGTAGGGGTCAATTTTAAGGGTGGGGGCTGGGGTCAGGTTAGTTTTTAGGGCATGGGGCCAGTTTTTAGGGTGCGGGCGGGGGAAGGGACAGTTTTCAGGGCTTGGGGCAGTTTTCGGTCTCAGGGTGGGGGGCTGGATCAGGGCAATTTTAAGGGGTAGGGATCAGGTTTTAGGGCTCAACGTGGGTGGGTGGGGGGCTGGGGTCGGGGTTGTTTTTATGCCTTGGGAGTCAGCTTTTAGTGATCACGGCGAGCAGGGAAAAGGGACAGTTTTCAGGACTAGGGGTAAGTTTAAGGGCTCAGGGCAAACGGGCAAGGGTGTGATCTTTACCACACATGTACCTCTACGATTCATGTCTTTACCACGAAATTGCGTGGTGAAGTCATGCGTGGTAAAGACGTGGTTGTGGTTGAGATTACGTGGTACAGGCATGCGTTGCACCATCGTACAGCCTCTTTTACTACTCTTTCCGAGCTCAAAGACACTATCAATAACGAATGACACATTGCAGTTTGTTGCTGTATTCTGCCTTTTGGATGTCCGATTTGTGAGAAATGTTGAGTGGCATATGCAAAAGCTGCATTCTCCGAATTTCTTCATGATTTCCAAAGGACGGATTTTAAGGGAGAGTCATGGTACCCCCATTTCTGAAAATGTAATCTCAGAACTGGTACAGTTTATTGAATGCTAACTATTTTCTCTCATTTAAAGTAATGCGGTGCTGCTTTATCACACTGCATGGTAATGCTATGCGATAATACCAACATGCTGTCTAACAACAAGTCCGCAACAGCAAATGCAAAGAAAATTTCTCAAACACATTTTCTGCATGCTATTCCCCATTTAAAAGTACATTTGATGCAATATAGTAGGTATTCGGTGTGATAGTGCAGTTACTGGCTTGTGTTCTTATGGCAAAATGTCAGATAATTTCTAAATGAATGGTGAAGCGGGCTATACCTTCACATGGACAAAGGATACAAATTACCTGGTATCTTCACTAACGAACCACAGCATCAAAAAGGCTCTGAATTTTAATTTTGCTCACATTCACTTATTCATTTATCCAGTTGCAAACACAGCTTTTATCTCTTTTATCTAGTTTCCTGGATAATTCAACCGGCCATGAATCTGACGCAATTTCTACAAGGTACAAGATTTCCTAACATAAATGAGAAATAATTGTCCTCTCTCCTTCGCCAAATCACTTCCGGTTTCTTTACTTAGTTTAATGAATGTCAAATGCATTTTAGTCTGCTTGAAGACTCTCAAGTCACGTAACCACAAATGACTTAGATTTACGCATCTTTTTTGTCAAAGAGTGCTAATGGTATAAGCTGCATTGTGCATTGTCTCTGCTACATCATGAATGAAATCTCTTGAAGCACTTCCTGAACAATTCCAGTAATTAATTATCCTTCCTGCTTGTCAGCAGCACCAGTCTGGGCAAAACCATTTGTGGTCTGAAACAGTGGCACAATGACCTTCAATGCAAAAAAAATACTGGTTGCCTAGCCTGCGTGTCTAATCTCTGGATGGAAACACACTGTAAAGCATTTCACTAGGGCAGATGACAAAGAAAATAAAACAGCTCTTTATCAACCCTAACGATGATGATGTTGGAACATTAAAGTGTGCCTCTGTGCTAGATTGGCACTTAACCTGAATGAACATATTTAACAACTGCAACATTTTCAGAAAGATATGCTCCTTCACTTCAAAAATGGTTGATTTGGAATCAAACATAGGGGCAGATTTACAAGCCCCTTGCGACACATTTGCGCCGCCGCTGAGTCACTTATGTGACGCAGCGGCGGCGTAAAGGAAGCGCCACGCTGCGACGGATTTACAACGTGATGCATCTAGGGAGATGCGTCATGCCGTAAACCCCTACGCCACATTATACCTGCGTCAGGTATAATGTGGGAGTACCGTCGCAGTGTGGGCGTTCATTCGAAAGAAAGCCTCGTAAAAGTGCCTGAGTGAAATCTACAAGATTTCACTCAGTCACTTTTCCGACGCCGCTGCGTCAAAACCTTGCGCCTGCTTGAAGCAGGCGTAAGGCGTGACGCAGAATGTTAAAGATAGGCCAGTTTGGAACAGTGCTGGAGTTGCGTCGCGCCCGCGACACGACTCCAGCACTGCGCCAACCTTACGCCTGCAGATACGACACTTTACTGGCGCATCCATGCTGATTTGAAGAGATGCGCCAGTCCTTGTAAATCTGCCCCATGGTACCTACTTGGCTTGGAAACGATGAACCCCTTAAATAAATGAATTATAAATAATGTGTTGAGTTGAGAGTGCTGTAGGAATAGGAGAAATTAGCAATATTCCATTATCACCTCCATAAAGATATAGAATAATGACGCTCAAGATGATTACAAAAAGCACGCAATGTGGTAATTTTGCATTCAGTAATTCTGCACTAGGTAATATCTCCTGTTTTCCAGCCATAGATTTCACCAGCTGGAAGATGTTCTGGAAATCAGGAAAAACAGGTGTCAAACAGCCTGATCATTTCAGGTGCTATATGTTATTTCCCTGTCTGGTCCCAAAACTCCTTGGGGCATATTCACAAGGAGCTATCGCCGAATTAACGGCACTTTATCGCAGCCAAAGTCGTGATAAATTTACACCCCCATTCACAAGCCGGTGTTAACAGCCCACAGCACCAGTTTACCCGCGATAGCAGCCGCAAAAAACATCGCCACAGAGGACCTTCGCAAATATCGCTAATGAGATGCAGAGTAGGCGTTCCCATGACAAAAGCCGAGACAACAGCACACCTCAACATTCACAACGACCAGCCACATCGGCGATAAAAACACAAAACAGGCGATAAGGCGCGTTAGCACCAGGAAATCTACACCTGCTCTGACCTGGTGTAAAGTCGGACGGCAGCCAGCACCACAAAAGGGAGCACAGCCCAGGGCCACATCCGAAGGGCAACAGATACCATGGAGCCACCCATCATGCGGCCCGGACACCCAAGAGGGCCACAACACCCACCGCCACCACCCCCAGGACCACCCCTCCCTGGCACCCCCCGACCAAAGACATGCCACATCAGCCACACCTAAACATGTACAGAATATTCCGCTTGATGCCGCACAATCAAAGCTGGTGACATGCATGTGTCGTCACAGAAATGAGCAGCACACATCCACTTTCGAAGCAACAAATGAAACTTTATTAAAATGAACAACGAAATAAAATGAAGACACATGGCCGCTCCCCTCGGGACAATACGTAGGTCACAGCCTGTAAGGCAAAAAACATGATGAGAAGGTGTGTCCTGCGCACATCAGAGGACAGAGAGAGAGCGAAGGAGAGAGAAAGGAAGAAAGGGAGGGATAGAGAGAGGAAGAGAGGGAGAGAGAGAGAGAGAAGAGGAGAGAGAGAGAAAGAGAGGGAGAGAGAGAAAGAGAAGAGGAGAGAGAGAGGAAGAGAGGGAGAGAGAGAGAGAACGTCCCGCCCCTGCGCACCCAGGCCACACTGCTCACCTGCTGCCACCGGTGTGTCCCCAACCACGTGCCGGTATGCATAGCAGGACACCAGGTCACACATCTGAGTCAGAGCCGTCAGCTGAAACAGAGCCCAGATACATGACTGGCACAGTACACACACTTGCACAAGACAACATCGCCTGCCCGCCCATGCACACCCAGGCAGAGGCACTCCAACCCCTCCCGCCGCCCATCGGAGCATGCCCGCCCATGCACACCCAGGCCTCAATGCTCACCTTCCGCCACCGGCGCGTAGACAGGAGGTCCCACCACGTGCCGCTGCAAGCCACAAGCCCGGGGCCCGTGGACATGGCACCCTCCACATCATGCAGCCCCGCTCCGCAGGCCACCAGGTCTCACGTGTGGTGTCTTGATTACTCCATGGCAGAGGACATACCAGTGCACCCGGCACCATCGCAGGCTGCAAACCCGCTCAGCCCAATGGGTGCCACCAACTCTGGGATCCCGGAAGCGACGCCACGTGGCGGTAGGCCCGCGCTGCCCACTGGCTCTGGCCTACACTGCGGTCCAGCAGGGCATTCAAAACCTGAGCTGTCCGGACCGCCGGGACGGGGCATCATCGCAGGCTGCACACCCACTCAGCAGCTCAAGGTTCCACTGACTCAGTGCACCCAAAGTCACCGTCCCGTGGCGGGGTGCCTGTGCCGTCCGCAAGGCCTCGGATGCCACTAACCCTGTGCAAGCCCAGTCTGCGCCACTTGGCGGTAGGCCTGTGCCGTACTCAAGGCCTCGGATGCCACTAACCCTGTGCGCAACAACTCATGGGCCCTATATGAGTGCGAACCGTGGGGCGTCCGTCATCCAGTCACCACCGGAAGAGGGGAATGTGACGTCGTCGGACCCTTATGTTGGCGGAGTCACATGGCCTGTGACGCCTGTGCCGGATGGGTGTGGTGTGTGTGAAAACCTGCCCTCAGGGAGTGGCTGTGACATGCTGACGACTAGACCAGTGACCTGCACACCACCAGCGAGTACGGCTGCGACGGGTAGCAAAGAGGGCCCCCCCTCGGGGCGTAAGCGGAGTGGTCTGGCCTGCCGTACGCCGGACCAGCGCAGGGCTTGCAACAATGACTCGTGGGCTCTGGGCGTGGTCCAGTCCATGTCCGCCAAGGAAGTGACTGATGCCTGCGTCCCTGCTGCAGTGTTCACGGAACCCGCTACACAAGATGCAATGTCGCACCCCCTTACTGGCATCCCACAGGATGAACATCATTGACGCAAGGGAAGGCACTGTCCCCACATTCATCCACACAGGAATGACGTAAGACATTACACAGCAGTGTGTCACTGGATGTTTATTTGCACATCCAGTGCAGTCATGCAGCTGGAGCGGTACAGGGCAATGCCGAGCACAACACACAATATGGGCCCGTGGAGGGCCAGCCAGTGTCCATCCCGGGATGACCTGTACCGCGGAAGAGGAAGGGTACAGTCCGCAGTCTGTCCGCCGTGTCATTGGTCGTCAAACAGGATGTGGCAGTCCATGTCGCTGTCCAAGGTGAGTACCTCGGAGTGTATCGGGGGTCAGTGGTAGGTCTTGAGGCCATGTGCGGCACCAAGCAGAAACAGGCAAGGTGGCGGTAATGGATGCGAGTGCCTGGCCCTCCTGACCACAGTCCCATCCACATCCTCGTCCCCGGGTGTGTGCCCTGCCCCACCTGTGGGTGTTGCAGTGCAGGCTGCGGCACTGTGTGCCACTGACACATCAGGGGCCGGAGGAGGATTCTCGCCCGCACTGTGTGGCAGTGACACATCAGGTGCCGGAGTGGATATGCCTGCCGCACTGGGAGGCACTGACACACCAGGGCCCGGAGATGTGGATGGCGTGGGGGCAGCAGCATTCATCATCGCCACGCCTTGTGGCAGCAATGCCATGACGAGGACATGCAGGGCACGTAGATCCCAGCTACATTTCGCTGATGTGCAGCGGAGGCTGTCATCCTTTCCGCCTCCATCCACACCATGTCCTCCATGAGCCTCCGCATGTGTGCCAGCTCACGGCTGGCATTGCTGGGGCCACTCTGAGCGGACAGGTATTCTTCCCTCCGCGTCATGACTCCAGAGATGTCAGTCAGGGCTCGCTGGAGTCCATGGGGCGGACATAGACACCCAAGGATGGCGTCCAGTTTGGTAGCCATGAGCTCGAACCCCACCCGCACCTGCTCGGCCGTCTCCCTCTGGCCCTCCAGCACACGGCGTTGGAAGGCCATTTGTTGTTCCTGGGGGACTTGGGAGGGTGCTGGGCTGTGGGTGCCTCCTGCTGGGTGGTTTGAGTGGTGGGTGGGGTCTCATGGATGTAGCTGGGCTGCCCTGATCCTGGAGGTGAGTTGCGGATGAGGTCAATGAGGTCTTGGATGGTTTGGGTGTCGATGCTGGTGTTGTCCTCCTCCTCGTCATCAGTGAAGAGTGGCTGTGACTGCTCTGCAGGAGGTGTTGACGATGCCCCTGCGATGTGAAGGGGAGATAGTGTATTACAATGTGTCCACATGTATGTAGCTGCATGGTACAGGTTGACATTCAGACAGCATGGCATTGTACATTGTGACAGTCTGTGGGTCTGGGCGAGGACCCAGAGTGATTTTGGGTGTGCACTGTGCCCTGCTTGCTTGTGCATGTGTGCCATTGTGGCCATCTCCCCCCGTTCTCCCAGTACCTGGTGGTCACTCACCCTGTTGCGGTTGTGTTGTGTCCTGTCGAGCAGTGTCCGGTCCCCCGACTCCAGCCACAGCCTCCACACTGATGACTGTCGACACCAGCTCCTCCATGTCATCCAGCTCCAGCTGTGGCGCTGGGCCCCCACCTCCGGTCTGCGTTGCTGCCTTCAGGTTGGCGGAGAGTTTCTCCTTGGTCTTCCGCTTGATGTCATTCCATCGCCTCTTGACCTCGTCCATTGACCTCTTGTGCTCTCCGAAGGCATTCACCTTGTCGACGATGTCCCGCCATATTCCAGTTTTGGTGCCCAATTACACGTTGGAGGTGATGAAGAGTTGTTGATGGTGTTCCATCACCTCCGTGACTATGATCCTGTTCGCCTGCAGACTGAACTTGGTCTTCCTGGTCTTCTTGTCCTTGCCCTTCCCTGTCCCCGAGGTCCCAGGCTGGTCGTCCGGGGTGCTTGTGGGGTTGCGCTGGTCCTCTGCGCCTGCTCCGGCTGCCTCCATGGTGCTTGTGTGTTGGTCAGTTTGTGTGTGTTTTTTTTTCTCTGCTTTTATGGAGGTTTCTGATGCCTGCCAGGTGTGTGTTGCAGGCCTGGCGCTGCTTGTCGCTGGTTTCCTCATCGCGCTTTGGCCCATCGCGTGTTTTTTGGTGTTGTGGTTTGTGTTTTTATCTCCAACGTGGTGGTTGTATCGCGGACTTTGTCCGCGGTTTCGGCAGGCTAACGCATGCTACTGCCTTGTTGTGAATTCCATGTTGACACAGGGTTATTTTCCAGTGATAGGCTGCGTTATTGAAAGTTGCGTTACGCTACTCTTGCGGTAGTTATCACACGTTCTTGTGAATATACCCCCTTATCTCCCAGTAATGAGGTGGTAATACCCCACTTTAACAGTAATACCGGTCCATTTTTACCACTCATTTCAAATGGGTGACTCATAATAAGGATTTAAGATTCAAAACCCCTAAATCTTCGGGGATTACCACACCTACAGAGTGAGTAATGTTATTACTGCACAGGATATTGACTACAAATGTAAGGGTGCACTCAATGAGGCCCTACATGCTTCGTAAGCCCTTGTGTGTAGTTCAGCTTAAAATCTCAAGTGCAATCAGTCGGAATGAGTATTAGTGGACTCATCAGGGCGGGTGCATGCATTTGTCCAGTCAAGCGTATCAATGACATAAGTTGAACAACTTAAACTATGAGTCCTATATCTGCAATTTATAACATAATTGTTGAATTAGGTGAAAGTCCTCAGCTATAGTTTATGTGTTTGGAAATATATGGTAATCCAATTGAGAAACGTATGTGACATATATGTGTTTTGTTATAAATCATTGTACAAATGTCAAAAAGATCGTACTTTCATTTTTTTGTTTATTTCCATTTGGGGTTTGCGATTGACTTACCACCTCCTGTGGATTTTGGATTTCGGTCGCAAAACATTAACTCACTTTTTAAGGAATCGGTCTCTGGAATGGATGCTCTTAACACGTCCTTTCAAAGTATTCCCAAACCCATACTGCAATTCGGGAATCACAGTTTGGGTTTGTGAATACAAAAATGCCATTTTGTTGGGTTGCAAAGGAGAATTGGAGCCTTTCTGACTGTTAGAACCGGGATCCCTGGTTGGCTGAGGTAGGTACCTTAGGCCAAGTAGGGACCCTCGCTTCCACGTCAGGGAAGGGAAGGACACCTTCTCAGATAGCCCCCGCTCGCCCCCTCGGTAGCTTGGCACGAGCAGCCAGGCTTATCTTCAAGGCAAAAGTGTAAAGTATTTGCAATCATGCTCCAAGTGACCCAATGATGACACCACAAAAGGACTCCACACGAGTTTCATATAAAAACAAGTATAAGTTTATATAAACAGGTATACGATGAGACCACATGACAAAAATCCAACATATGCGTACTTGTAATAATTCACCTTGCTGGTTATTAGGCCAGCAAGCCCTTGTAGGTTCTGGACGGTATTAATGAGCAATTCTAGATGATCCAATGCAATCCTAATGCAATGCTATGCAGTTCATAATGCAAGAATCAGGCACTTTGCAATGTAACAATAATGCAGTTCGTTATGCATCAATCCAGCAGATCTTAATACCAAAATAATGCAATGCGTAATGCAACAATCAGGTAGTTCGTTATGCAAGAATAATGCAATGCGTAATGCAATAATCAGGCAGTTCGTAATGCAAACTAATGTAAATGCGTAATGCAACAATCAGGCAGTTCGTTATGCAAACACAATGCAATGCGCACTGTAACAATCAGGTAGTTCGTTATGCAGAAACAATGCAATGCGCAAGGCACTCTGGCACCGATCACGGTGCTTTAGATGGTTTTTCTGCCACGCGTGCTGACTCGCGGTCAGCTTCCGCCAACATATGCCCCCAACACGGATCTGGTGTAAACCAAAGTACAGCTCCACACTCCGGCCCCGGTACTGCCACTCCTTGGCACGTACGGGCCGCGATACAAGCTGGAACAGAGGCTCGCGCTACCAGAAGGGGAGAGGCCGAGAGCGTCTCTCTCCGAGCCCGCACCCCGCCCCAGGCGCCGACACACGTTACCTGGGGGGTGCGACTCGCTCTCCTCTCCATCTCTCGCGACTTGGGCCTCCGATGCGTCTTGGTTGATTCCGGGCCGATGACGATAACGAAGATCTCAGGCTGCAACAGGGCACACGCACACAGAGTCGCTGAGACTCCCTTGAGCCTCAGCTGTGCACGGTCACAGGGCAATCCTCACGAAGGTCTCAGGCTGCACGAAGCACATGCACACAGTGTCGCTGAGACTCCCTTGATCTCCTGGCGCACACGATCACAGGGCAATCCTCACAAAGGTCTCAGGCTGCATGAAGCACACGCACCCAGCGTCGCTGAGACTCACTTGGACTCCTGGCGCCCCCGATCACAGGGCAATCTTCCCCGGGTCTCAGGCTGCAAAAAGCACACGCACACAGCGTCGCTGAGACTCACTTGAACTTCTGGTGCCCACGATCACAGGGCAAATCTTCCGCGAGTCTCAGGCTGCAAAAAGCACACGCACACAGTGTCGCTGAGACTCACTTGAACTTCTGGTGTGCACAGTCACAGGGCAATCCTCACGAAGGTCTCAGGCTGCACGAAGCACACACACACAGCGTCGCTGAGACTCGCTTGGACTCCAGGTACCCACGATCACAGGGCACTTCTTACAAAGGTCTCAGGCTGCAAAAAGCACACGCACACAGCGTCGCTGAGACACTTCTGGAAACTCTTCTGTTCCTGAGTTTCCACAACAGGGAGCCAGCTCTCCTCGGGCACTTGGGGTTAAGTTACTTCAGGACACAGCACAGCAAAGTCCTTTCAAGCAGGGGGACACAGCACACAGCAAAGTCCCTTTAGCCTCTCCTTGGTTAAAGCAGCAAACTGCAGGCCAGCCCCAGAACACACAGCAAGGGTCAGTCCTTTCCTTCAGTCTATTCAGCAGTTTCTTCCTTGGCAGAGGTTCCTCTTGACCATGAAGTAGCTTCAGTCTTGTTCAGTTCTGAACAATCCAATTCCATTCCATTCCAAAGTCCAGGGGTTTCAGCTCTCATAGTCATACCCCTAAATGTCTTTGAAGTCTTTGTGTTCAGGGGGGCACTGACCCCTGTCTAAACCAGTTCTGAGTGTCTCCCTGCCAGTGACACCTTATTCCTTTGATAGTGGGGGTCTGGATCCTCAATCACTCAGCAGGGGATGGAGCCATTGGTTTATGGCTGCAGCCCAGGCCTCTTCACCTCCAGGGGCTACTCCTCCCTCTACACTCCAGATGCAGGTCAGCCTGTTGCTGTCTCACCTCCGCCCCTGGGTCAGGACATTCCCCAGAGCCTATCACATTTAAATCCAGACAGTCAATCCACAACCAGGCAGAGACACACAGAAATGTTTAAAGCACAAAAACCCAGCCACTTCTAAAAGAGTGGTTTCTAAACACGCAATTCAAAAACCACCTTCACAAAAAGTTGTGTTATTAAATTGTGAGTTCAGGCACACTAAACTTCACCTCTCCATCTTAAGCCTTTGGGAAGATAGGCTGGAAACATATTACACAGCCTTCCCCATTCTGTCCTATGGGCAAGATGGCCTTTCAACAGTGAAAACGAAATGGAGAGTATTTCACTGTTAGGACATGATACACACCTCAGTACCTGTCCTACCTTTCACATACACTGCACCCTGCCCAAGGGGCTACCTTGGGCCTACCATAGGGGTGTCTGATGTGCATAGAAAGGGAAGGGTAAGGCCTGGCAAGTGGGTGCACTTGTCAGGACAACATGGCAGTTTAGCAAACGGCACATAGGCACTGCAGTGGCAGGCCTGAGTTCTCTCTTTAAGGCTACTTGTGTGGGTGGCACAATTTGTGCTGCAGGCCCACTAGTAGCATTTGCATTACCAGCCCTGGCACACATTGTGCACTTTACTAGGGACTTTACTAGTAAGGCAAACATACCAATTATGGACAACCGATTACCATTAGACTTTACACAGGGAGCACTTGCACTTTGACAATGATCAGCAGTGGCAAAGTGCCCAAAGCATCTAAATTGGCAACACCATGTCAGAAAAAAGGTCTAGGGGGAAAGCAAAAAGTTTAGGGAACTTTAGTCAAAAAGGGCCAAGTCCAACACAACCCCCTCCTAGCCGAAAGCCAGGGTAGACCAATCAACTACCTTGATGGACTTCCCTGCTTGGGGCGATAGAACACAGACGCAGGCCCGCTACTGCAGGGACACCCTCCTGTTCTATGCCTTCCTGACCCCAGGGGGTTCTCTTGGTCACTACTCCCTGGGCCAGCTATGCTGCTCCATGGGTACTTCCTGGCAGTTGGGGCCTCTCTAGGGGTGCTGGTCCCTTGCCAACCCCCACCTAGATCGGTACCCCTGGAAGACCCATCGGTCAGGATACTGTCCCCAGTTATCCTGCCCTCCAGGTTAGAAGTTGGTTTACCCTGGTCACTTCTAGGGGACCTAGCCCGACTGGCTGGGCACTGTCCAATGGGTTTTCCCACTGAGGGACACCTCCCTCTCTTAACCTTCCATTTAGATTTCTGTGCCTGCCATTTAGGAATGGCACCCACAAACTTCAGGACCATGGGGGCTCTGGTTACAGATGCCCCACGTCCTCCTGATGCTAGGTGTTCTTCCTCACACAGCTGGCAAGTAGGTACTAGGCCTCCCACCTGGTGCTCCTCTAAGGAACCCTCCAGTCTCTGGGGTGGGGTGGTGAACCCCTGGGGGTGCTGCTCACACTCCCTCCCTCTCCTTTGAGACAGGGCGCTAGCCCGCATGCCCTCCCCACTACTCTGGGACCTCACTACTCTACTTCACCTCTCTTCCCTCTCTAAGGCCTCCTCAGACCCTTGGACCCATGACCAGGGGTCGGGCTCTTGTGCCAGCTCCCGGGAATCAAAGAGCTCGCACCCTAACACGGGTTGGCGCAATCCTGGAAAACAATTACTGAGCCTAGGCTCCCTGGGGGCCAAATTAAGCAACCACTTTAAATCATTTGCCATGCTAACCAACACCCAATCATCCAGTGCACGTTTGTACTCATCCACACTTGGCACTGGCTGTGCGCTGCCACCATTCAAACCGGACTGTACCTGTTTTAACCTTAATGTCCAGTTCCCTCATGCTTAACTCATGAGCTAAGAGAATCTTTTTCTCTTCCAAGGCGAGAGCATTCCTGCTTTCCTCTGCTCGCTTTTCACTTTCAATGAGCAGCTTCTTCTCTGCTTGAGCTTTAAGTTTTAAAACCTCCAACTCATGCTCTCTGACCCTTTGGTTTTCCTCCAGCTCCTCTGGGGAAAAACTCCTCCCTGAATGGTTACTACCAGCCCCTGAGGCCGGTCCCTCCACTAGCAAATCCTGTGGACCAAATCCATTCCCTGGGTCATCCTCATCCACCTCAACATCACCCGTCTCCTGAGCCCCTTTGGCTTCCCACCAGGCCCTCAAGGCCATTTGCAGCTCCTTCTTCTTGGCACTACTTTTCATGGGATATCCCAAAGCTCTGCAGAATTGCCTCAATTGATCAACTTTGTAGGTAAGCAATGCCTCAATGTCGAACTCTAATTCTGCAGCCTCACTGGCTCCTTGACTCATCTGAGAGATAATGTGTGGCTTAAAGGTCGCTCAAAAATAGAGCCAAAAAATCAAAACACACAATATGTGGTTACGTCGTGGTCTGCGCTAAACTTGTGATGTACACCAATCACTGTGAGTGAATTTGCAAATACACATTCAAATCCCAACCGCTGACCACCAAAGGTAGGTCCCAACCGCTGCCACCAAATGTTAGAACCGGGATCCCTGGTTGGCTGAGGTAGGTACCTTAGGCCAAGTAGGGACCCTCGCTTCCACGTCAGGGAAAGGAAGGACACCTTCTCAGATAACCCCGCTCACCCTCTCGGTAGCTTGGCACGAGCAGCCAGGCTTATCTTCAAGGCAAATGTGTAAAGTATTTGCAATCACGCTCCCAGTGGCCCAATGATGACACCACAAAAGGACTCCACACGAGTTTCATATAAAAACAAGTATAAGTTTAAATAAACAGGTACACGATGAGACCACACGACAAAAATCCAACATATGCGTACTTGTAATAATCCACCTTGCTGGTTATTAGGCCAGCAAGCCCTTGTAGGTTCTGACGCTATTAATGAGCAATTCTAGATGATCCAAATCAATCCTAATGCAATGCTATGCAGTTTGTAATGCAAGAATCAGGCACTTTGCAATGCAACAATAATGCAGTTCGTTATGCAACAATCCAGCAATCGTAATACCAAAATATTGCAATGCATAATGCAACAATCAGGTAGTTTGTTATCCAAGAATAATGCAATGCGTAATGCAATAATCAGGCAGTTCGTAATGCAAACTAATGTAAATGCGTAATGCAACAATCAGGCAGTTCGTGATGCAAACTAATGCGATGCGTAATGCAACAATCAGGCAGTTCGTTATGCAAACACAATGCAATGCGCAATGTAACAATCAGGTAGTTCGTTATGCAGAAACAATGCAATGCGCAAGGCACTCTGGCACCGTTCACGGTGCTTTAGATGGTTTCTCTGCCACGCGTGCTGACTCGCGCTCAGCTTCCGCCAACATATGTCCCCAACACGGATCTGGTGTAAACCAAAGTACAGCTCCACACTCCGGCCCCGGTACTGCCACTCCTTGGCACGTACGGGCCACGATACGAGCTGGAACAGAGGCTCGCGCTACCAGAAGGGGAGAGGCCGAGAGCGTCTCTCTCCGAGCCCGCACCCCCCCCCCCCAGGCGCCAACACTTGTTACCTGGGGGGTGCGGCTCGCTCTCCTCTCCACCTCTCACGACTTGGGCCTCCGATGCGTCGTGGTTGATTCTGGGCCGATGACGATAACGAAGATCTCAGGCTGCAACAGGGCACACGCACACAGAGTCACTGAGACTCCCTTGAGCCTTGGGTGTGCACGGTCACAGGGCAATCCTTACAAAGGTCTCAGGCTGCACGAAGCACACGCACACAGCGTTGCTGAGACTCCGTTGATCTCCTGGCGCACACGATCACAGGGCAATCCTCACGAAGGTCTCAGGCTGCACGAAGCACACGCACCCAGCATCGCTGAGACTCACTTGGACTCCTGGCGTCCCCGATCACAGGGCAATCTTCTGCGGGTCTCAGGCTGCAAAAAGCACACGCACACAGCGTCGCTGAGACTTACTTGAACTTCTGGTGCCCACGATCACAGGGCAAATCTTCCGCGGGTCTCAGGCTGCAAAAAGCACACGCACACAGCGTCGCTGAGACTCACTTGAACTTCTGGTGCCCACGATCACAGGGCAAATCTTCTGCTGGCCTCAGGCTGCAAAAAGCACATGCACACAGCGTCGCTGAGACTCACTTGAACTTCTGGTGTGCACGGTCACAGGGCAATCCTCACGAAGGTCTCAGGCTGCACGAAGCACACGCACACAGCATCGCTGAGACTCGCTTGGACTCCAGGTACCCACGATCACAGGGCACTTCTTATGAAGGTCTCAGGTTGCAAAAAGCACACGCACACTGCGTCGCTGAGACACTACTGGAAACTTTTGTGTTCCTGAATTTCCACAACAGGGAGCCAGCTCTCCTCGGGCCCTTGGGGTTAAGTTACTTCAGGACACAGCACAGCAAAGTCCTTTCAAGCAGGGGGACACAGCACACAGCAAAGTCCCTTTAGCCTCTCCTTGGTTAAAGCAGCAAACTGCAGGCCATCCCCAGAACACACAGCAAGGGTCAGTCCTTTCCTTCAGTCTATTCAGCTGCTTCTTCCTTGGCAGAGGTTCCTCTTGACCACAAAGCAGCTTCAGTCTTGTTCAGTCTTGAACAATCCAATTCCATTCCATTCCAAAGTCCAGGGGTTTCAGCTCTCATAGTTATATCCTAAATGTCTTTGAAGTCTTTGTGTTCTGGGGGGCACTGACCCCTGTCTAAAACAGTTCTGGGTGTCTCCCTGCCAGTGACACCTTATTTCTTTGATAGTGGGGGTCTGGATCCTCAATCACTCAGCAGGGGACGGAGCCATTGGTTTATGGCTGCAGCCCAGGCCTCTTCACCTCCAGGGGCTACTCCTCCCCCCTACACTCCAGATGCAGGTCAGCCTGTTGCTGTCTCACCCCCGCCCCTGGGTCAAGACATTCCCCAGAGCCTATCACATTTAAATCCAGACAGTCAATCCACAACCAGGCAGAGACACACAGAAATGTTTAAAGCACAAAAACCCAGCCACTTCTAAAAGAGTGGTTTCGAAACACGCAATTCAAAAACCACCTTCACAAAAAGATGTTATTAAATTGTGAGTTCAGGCACACTAAACTTCACCTCTCCATCTTAAGCCTTTGGGAAGATAGGCTGGAAATATATTACACAGCCTTCCCCATTCTGTCCTATGGGCAAGATGGCCTTTCAACAGTGAAAACGAAATGTAGAGTATTTCACTGTTAGGACATCGTACACACCTCAGTACCTGTCCTACCTTTCACATACACTGCACCCTGCCCAAGGGGCTACCTTGGGCCTACCATAGGGGTGTCTGGTGTGCATAGAAAGGGAAGGGTAAGGCCTGGCAAGTGGGTGCACTTGTCAGGACAACATGGCAGTTTAACAAACTGAGCACAGGCACTGCAGTGGCAGGCCTGAGTTCTCTCTTTAAGGCTACTTGTGTGGGTGGCACACTTTGTGCTGCAGGCCCACTAGTAGCATTTCCATTACCAGCCCTGGCACACATAGTGCACTTTACTAGGGACTTTACTAGTAAGGCAAACATACACATTGTGGACAACCAATTACCATTACACTTTACACAGGGAGCACTTGTACTTTGACACTGATCAGCAGTGGCAAAGTGCCAAAAGCATCTAAGTTGGCAACACCATGTCAGAAAAAAGGTGTAGGGGGAAAGCAAAAAGTTTAGGGAACTTTAGCCAAAAAGGGCCAAGTCCAACACTGACCATGAAATAGCTTTTTTTCATGAGGGCCTGTATATCATAAAAGAGTGTTTCGAATGGGTCTGAGTTCAGCACAAGTTTAAATGATGTGGTACTTCATGTTGGATATGGGTGCACACAACCTACAATGCATTTGCACAAAATTTAAACCACTTTATCAAATTATTTATTTTGTTATTTTTTTTAAATGTTTCTCAGTAATTAATTTTAATTTTAATAATCTTTAGATTACAAAGAGGTTTTGTTTGTAGTTTGTATCTGTCGCCAGTGAAATTATTCTTTGCTTTTCCATTCATTTAAGATCACCAATCTTATCCTCAGGAGTTAAAATCTCACTGTAATAGTCCTCTTCCTGTGATTGAAATGAAAATGTACAGCATAAGCATTTCATTTTATCTATATAACACTAAATAATATAGTACACCATTTCAAATCTGTTACTGGATTGTGGTCTTTTATTTTTAAGTCGATGGATTCATGTTTTACTTGCTTTTTCGTTACATGAATAATTCGGTGTCATGTTGTAATTATGGTTTTTGCTTCACTCCACATATACAGAGTAAAGTGGAAAGTGCCATTACTTAAAGACTCTGAGGGAGAGCGTATGCAGCATGGACCTAAAGACTTAAAAATATTAATTGGAAGACTACAGAGTACAATTGTAAGAAATTGGGTTAGTAGTGAAGGGGGGTGTGAGCCCCACTGAAGTAATAAAGGGAATCCTTGCCAGGGCCACAAATGTCACTAAATAAACCTGTACTTAACCTTCGATAGCTTTGCACCAAAGCAGTCAGCCTTAACTTAGAGCCAATGTGTAAAGGTTTATGCAGCACTCCATCAGCAATAAAGTGAAAACATTACACACAAAAAATCCTACAGCCATTGTAAAAAATAGAGTACATTCTAATGAGTACAGTTACACAAAAAGACAAAAATCCAATCAGTAGAACCGGAGTTATGAATTTTTGAAATTTATGGTGAAAATAGCACCAAAAACACAAAGCGGCAAATGTGGTTATATGGTCGTGTTGGACCGAGGCAAAGTCACAAGTTGATGCAGATGGAGCACAGGTCGACTAGAGGGTCCAGGTCTGTCACACTGAAGACTTTACCTTCTCTGAGTTTAAGTCCACACGATTTGTGTTGGCAATCAACAAGAGAAGACCATTGTTAACGTGAGGAGCAGGTCGGCCTCACGGAGGGTAGCTGTTTAGCGCAAAAAGTTGGTCATCGCTGGAGCTTTGTGTTGACAGTTGACGTGGACTGTTACTGTTGGCACTGGATCTCAGGGCTGACATGAAGAGCAGGTTGTTGCCAGAGATTTGCATGCCACTGCCCTACGAATGGTCATCTGTTGACCGGAGGAGCCCATTCGCAGTTGAGGAAGAGCCCAAAAAACTCTGGATCTTCACCTGAAGCTCAGGACTTGTGATGTTGAGACAGAAGGAGTGCTTTCTGATGCCAACCACAGGTTTTGGACCTGGGGGGCACCTCATGGTGATCAGGACGTACTCCAGAAGAGGCCAGCAGTAGGGCTCAGGCAGGTCCATGGAGGTCCAATTGGTGCTGGCCAAATGGGCAGTTACAAGACAGGCCTCTGGAAGCTTCCCTGTAGCTCAAACAACAGATAAATGACCCTTGGAGTCACTTCTTCAGGTCCAGTCTTCCTTCTTCAGACAGCAGGCCACCCTTCTTTCGAATCTTCCAGGAGTGTTCTTATGAGAGGTTCTGAAGGTGTTACATTTATACCTTATGCAAGCCTTCTGTGGGAAAAAAACTGGTTCTGGTCTGTTCTTCCCCTGGGTTTGACTTCAAATTGTCTAGGGTGATAAAGCAAGGGCAGGCCTGATGTCAGGTTTCTTTGTGTGTGATGCAGGAAGGATTCTTTGAAGATTGGAAGACCCATCATATACACACCACTCCCATTTTGTCCATATGTCTGAAAGGAATCAACAGCCCACTACAGGAGAGACATTCACAGTTATGTGACCCTGGACACTGGTAGAAAGGCACATTTGATTTTGACAGGAAAATGTTAAATTTCTAAATGTGGCATGTTCAGAATAGTAACTTAAAATCCAACTTTACCATTAAAGAAGATTTTAAATTACAATTCAAAGGAGTGGAAGAAGTATTTCTCTGTTTGTTCCAAACAAACTGAATTTATCCCTTATTACGTGTAATAAGGTAACCCATTGTTAGTCAATGGAAGAGATAGCCCTGCAACAGTGAACAACAACTTTAGGAGTTTTTCACTGTCAAGACATATAAAACGTAAAGACACATGTCCTACTTTTTTTAAAAGTCTATGCACCCTGCACTATGAGTGGTTATGGCCCAACTAAGCGGTGAGACATATTCTTTAAAAAAAAGGAAGTATTAGTACTGGGAAAGCGTTTATTTTGCCAAGTCTAAATGGCAGCATAATACTGCACAAACAGACAGCAGGGATGGCTTGTAGGCAAGTTGGAGAGTGATACTTTAGTGGGTGGCTGAATGAGTGCTGCAGCCCACAAGTAGCATTTAATTTAGAGGCCCTGGCTACATGTAGTACCATTTTCTAGGGACGTATAAGTAAATAAATGTACCAACCAAGTATATACCAATTTTACAATGTTTAAGGGAGAGAACACAAGCACTTTACCACTGGTTAGCAGTGAAAATGTGCACAGAGTCATAATGCCAGCAAAAATTAATTCAGCAAAGGAAGGGAAAAAATTTGGTATGACCAGGCAAAGTGGGCCAGGTCCAACAACAATCAATTAACAATTTTAAAATCTTATGATTGAATTGTACTACAGAGGAATATACACATGTGATGCCAAAGCATTCTACAAATATGTTCAAAATATGATCATAAAACATCGAAACTTTAGGTTCTGTGTAATTTATCAAGTCAAGGTAGAAAGTCATGGAAGAGTTAGAGAACCCCATAAACAAAATGAATGCAGGTGGTGTCTCTGCCTATTCAGTGTGGAAGAAGGACTTAAGAAAGATGTGAAGGTCCATATATATGTATCCTACAAAACACAATAATTAACACATTCTGGTGGCATTTATTAGCTTACAGACTGTCAATGCTAATAATACATTCCTTTTGGAAAATAAAATGGTAATTATGCGCTCTCAATGCTTTCCTGAGGTTCTTCACACTTCTTTTAATTGTTACCTGAAGTTGTAAAAAAGACACCTTTTGAACTTTGGGATTACCACACTACTATTCACATAAACCTAATTTTAAATACATAGACAAACTACTTTACTATTATAATATGGGGAACTGTATTCCTAAAGACTTTGTTCTAAAAGCAACAGATCTACAATCAACATGTTTGCCGGACCTTTCCATTTCCCTTACAGTTACTCTTTCTGAACCCTAGATATTGTTACAGAATTCCTCTTATCAATGCTTCAACACTTGCAAAACTCAAGTTGGTCAATTCATGTATATTCTTTGCAGGGAATCGTTTTTGTTGAAAAATTATGGCTGGTGGCTTTTTAATTTAACTCGTTTGGAGTGGAGGATGGCTTTGTGCAGTCCTCCACACCAGTGTTCGCGTGCCAAGGACAGCTCCAAGCCGTCCTCACACACGAGGCAGGAAATCCCTCCAGTGCGTGCACTAGAAGGATTTCCTTTTACTAAAATCAGCCTCAGGAGCTGGGAAAGAACTTCCCCAGAACCTGACACTGTTTTTTAAAAATTGAAATGATGTTCAGCGCCCATGGCGCGCTGACGTTAATACAATGAAAACTAAAGTGAAATGAGCCGATTGGCTCAATTCACTTTCACTGCTTTGGTGCTCGGAGCATATCTCAGTGCCCGGGCACCGAAGCACAAGAGAGAGCTGCAGTTGAAAAGGGGAGAATATCCTCTTTAAAATGGTACCATTCCCAAGTGGATCCCTGCTTGGGGATCTCCACAGGAGGACGATTCCCAAGCAGGGATCTGCTCCACTCGCCACAAGGGATTTATATTTAGTTGTGGGGAGCGGCCCCTTGGGCAAGAGCCGCTTCCCATTATCGGGGCAATATTTTGGCCATTTTCTGCCTCTCCTGAGGCAGATTGGCCATATTTGCAGGCTTATCTGCCCCCAAGGGGGGCAGAAAACCACTAGACACCAGCGATTTATACAAAATGCATGTTGGACAGTGGCCCCTTGGGCAAGGGTCACTCCCCATTGTTGAGGCATTATTGTGGCTGATTTTTGCCCCCTGGGGGCAGATCGGCCATATGTTTATGCTGATCTGCCCCCAAGGGGGAAGAAAACCACTAGGCATCAGGGATACTTCTTTTGGATGTCAGGGAGGGGCCCCTTGGGCAAGGGTCACTCCCCATTATTTGGGCATTATATTGGCCGTTTCCTTCCCCCCGGGGGCAGATCGGCCATGTTTTTAGGCTCATCTGTCCAAAGGGGGCAGAAAACCTCTAGACATCAGGGATTAACACATAATACATGTCAGAGGACGGCTCCTTGGGCAAGGGTCACTCCACATTATTGGGGAGTTATTTTGGGCATTTCCCTGGGCTAGAGTGTCCATTCTTTTAGGCCGATCTGCCCCCAAGGGGGGAGGAAATCCAGTAGTCACCAGGGATAATTATTTTAAATGTCGGAGAGTGGCCCCTTGGACAAGGGCCGCTCACCATTATTGAGGAAGTGTTTTGGCCATTTTCTGCCCCCCCCTGGGGGCAGATCAGCCATATTTTTAGGACTATCTGCCCTAAAGGGGGCAGACAACTACTAGACACCACAGATTACTTTATTTAGATTTTGGGAGAGACCCCTTGGGCAAGGGCTGCTCCCTATTATTAGAGGAGTGTTTGGGCCGTTTGTTGCCTGCCCTTGGGGAAGATCAGCCTTTTTTTAGGCCGATTTGCCCTCAAGGAGGGCATAAAACCACTAGACACCAGGAAATAGGTTTCTGTATCTGTGTGTGTGTGTGAACTTGAATTTGGCTGATGGTCTGCGTGTACTGGTGCTTGGCTAGCAGTGTGTATGGACTGGCACTTGGTTGGTGGTGTGTGTGGTGGACTGGCGCTTGGTTGGCACTGTGTGTAGACTGGTGCTTGTCTGGCAGTGTTGGTGGACTGGCACTAGGGTGGCACTGTGCATGGACTGGCATTTGACTGGCGATGGCCGTTTTTAATTTACCAGTTTCCAGCTGGAGCTTTTTGCCTTACTTTTAGCCCATCCTAGTGGGATGAATAGGGCACTTTCTTGCCCTGTGGCTACGACGATAAGTCTCCACAGGACATGCTACATTTTATTATGTTTGGAGTTTTTATGCTCTACCCAGGAAGATTTATATTCATCCCATTTTAAAAAGGGACAATTTCACCCAGGTCCGACTAGCTTTTTTCTACCTACAAATGCTCTCAGGGGATATTGTTCTTAACGTTCTTAGGGGCATATTATCAAGGGCTCGATCGCCGCTTTAGCGGGACTTTTTCCCGCTAAAACGGCGATAATTCAAACGCCCTATTAGCAAGCTGTCGCTAACTGCTGTTAGCGACAGCTTTTAGGCGATAGCGACCGGGTTGGGTGCCGCTTTGCATGCCAGCGATATTTATCGCTAATGGCATGCAAAGTAGGCGTTCCCAACCAAAAGGCGACTGGAAACAGTCGTTAAGGTCGCTATCGCCTATTAGCGAGGCAGGGGAGGTGATTAACGAACCAGCGCTAAACACGTTTAGCGCTGGTTTGTTAATGCGTGGTCTCACCCTGACTTAGCCATGTAATCCAATGGGAGGTGGATTACATGGCTAAATCCCCCTCGCCCTATCGCCAAGCTAACACTGGTCACAGTGTGAATATCGCTTGTTTTCAAGCGATATTCACACTAGTTCTTCAGGGTTTCTATCGCTTTGGAGATAAGCGTTGCTGATAGCACGCTATCTCCGCGATAGAAACCTGCGATAGCCGGCGATAATTATCCTAGCGCTAACTGCGCTTAGCGATAATTATCGCCGGTTATTGCTAATAGGCCCCTTAGTTTTTTAAAAGTTGCTGTTAGGCTTAGAAAAAGTTGTGATTAACAATGCCAGCTACTGGAGCACTGATGATTCACTGCCTGTTTGTGTAAAATTTCTCCTTATGATCTATTTTATTTTCACCTTACACTGGTAGCCTTTTTATGGAATCTTAACTTAATTTTACTAATTTTATGTGTTCTTTTTTAACTGATGTGTATATTGTGATTCGTTGTACTTTTATGTTTTTTTCTCAAAAGCCACATACAAGTTCATATTGGTTGATTAAGTGAATGGTGATGTGTGTGGCTGGCAGTGTGTGTGGACTGATGTTTGGCTGCCAGTGCCTGTGTGTTGTGACCAGCAGCAAGTCACTACACACACATACCGCCACTGAAACACAAGTCCATGCATTCCACCAGCTTCCAGGTGGTGTGATTGTTGTGGCTCAACTGGCATCTGGTTGGTGGTGTGTGTGGGCTGAAGGTGTGTTGGCGGCTGGTAGCCAGAATGTGTATTGACTTGCATGAGGTGTGTTTTTGAGTTGTCTGAGGTTTGGGTGTATAGTGGTTTGATTGGTGTGTTAGTACTGTTGGTGTATGAGAGTGAGGGGCCCTTGAATGGCGCTGTTTGTAAATATAAGTGTTGTATTGTGTTGGGCCCGCAGCTGGCAGTGTAAATGGTTTTCTGTGTCTGATGCATGAAAGGCATGTGAATGGACTGTAAACAGTTGGTGTCTTGATGTGGCTTTACAGCTCATGGTTCTCTATTCTGATGTTAAAATTCTTAACAAGACTTTTGCAGATTTTATTTCATAAAGTCATTGGTGAATAGATTTTTTTAATGTACCATTTAATTACTCTCACACCAAATCCAACCAGTATGCCTTGATTGACTAGTGGATGGGTGTGCAATTATGTGTTGGTGTTTTTTTGCTTTTTTCTGTCAGTACATACTCTCTTTGTAGTGAACACCTTCGGCCCTCACATCTTTGGAAACTGGTCACTAAGGGAATAATATGTGGTATGTTTTGTGTGGATACCACAAGGTTTACTTACCCAGAAGGCCTTGTAAATTTGATTTATTGACAAAAACATATTTTTTCCTCATATTTCTGACTAGGATAGTTGTGGGATGACCGGGTCGGTGCAAATTTCCTTCCACCCAGCGTTCCCCCGGCTACCTCACTTGTGTGGGTAGGCCAACTGCCTGCGACTGGGAAGGGTCCAAAATGTATTGTGGAGACATCAAAATGATCTAGTGCAAAACGGTCTGGTTTTGCAAGGGCTGCACCTGCGTTTTTGGTCTCGGGCCCAGTGGCCATAAAGAGAAGCCTACCAAACCCAGAATTATTGAAAACTAGTCACCCAGGGGAGTCCAGGGAGGTGCAGCTTGTGTGGATCCCACAACATTACCTACAATCCTCTGCAGACCTCACATTTAGCTAAAAAAATTACATTTTCCTCACATTTTGTGTGTGGGAAAGTCGTGAGATCAACGGGCCAGCACAAATTTCCTACCACCCAGCGTTCCCCCAGGTTTCCCAATAAAAATGGTACCATTCCAAAAAAACAAAAAAATCTAGCTATACTTTGGTTAATTTCTCGATCCCCTCCAGGAGAATCCACAAACCCTGGGGACCTTTAGAATCTCCAGGATCTTGGAAAAAAGGACGCAAATTTGGTGGGGATAGCCTGGGGGGCAAGGTAAGGCCTAGCAGTGAAAGGGTTAAAACATTTTCTTTCCTCACAAACACAGCTGCTTGTATCATATTTTCCATAGTTTTATTATACTTCAACAATGAAGTGTTTTTTTCTAACTGACCCATAAATATTGGTCATTATAGTATCCATTTATTATATTGATTTTCCCCCTTTTTTTCATGGCTTCTACCCTGTTCATTAACTTCGCTGCTTAGCCTTCAATCAGTTCCTGAATACCACTAATACTCTTCTAGGTTCCAACATGTTGAGCTCATGCTTCTTTTCCTCCATTCTTGATTGCAGCAGTGGTAGTAGCTTATTGTGCATATTTACTTTTCACAAAGAAATGCTCTGAAATTCTATATGTCACATTGTTTTTTTCATTGGGGCTTTTTTCCATAGGACTCAAGTTATATGCAGACCATACTCAAACTCACTTTCATTCAGTCTGGATGCCAAAGTGAAAAAATCGTCTGGGGATAATGTTTTTCATAAGTGTCACAATGCAATTTTAGTTTAGTGGCATTCATGTTTGCTGACTGTTTTCTTCATGGCTCGGATAAAAGCTTGATGGCCCACCTCATTACAGAGAATAATTTGTGTCAGCTGTACAGTGCTTATTCCTGGCCAATACCGTCAACAATTTTCATCTGTCAATAAAGTACTATTTGTATGTCCACAATCACCAGTACAGGGATCTTCATTAGTTCTTTAATGCTAGCATGTGCTTTATCTTCAACGTTGACCTATGCTTTCAGAGCTAACTTGTGGATTAATGTAATTCATGAAGTCATCGAACAAAACTAAATACCATAAGTGGGAGCTGGTTGCTGGACGTAAATGCTGGTAATACATTACATAGGTGTGAATTTAGAGTTTGGCAGATATGGACTATCTGCCAAAGAGCAGCAGATTGCCTATGCACTCTAATGAGGGTGAATGGGACATGCGCCTCTTTTTGGTGAACGTTATGCACCCATCAAACTCTAAGTGACGCGCTAAGTATCCTCAACCACACAGGTCTAAAATCTCAGTACATTTCATCATGGCAATTTAAATATGAAGTATTCTGTTTTTGGAGGAATTTCAGAACGCATAACTTGAATTGAATGAAGACAGACAAGTAAGTACTTATTGCTGTTTGGTCCCATTAGCAATTTATCTGTCCAGAGTATGTGTGTATCTGCCTCCCCCACAACTTCTACACTAAAGCAGCCTCCACTGATAGGATCCCAGATACATGGGGATAAGCATGCTTTCAGCAAAACCACTTAATGTTAATGCGTCTTCGCTTGCTCTCTTTTTTCCCTCTTTTCCTTTTTTTCAGCCCTTGTACCATAGCAGATCTTGTTTTATAAGTGGTGATACATTTACTAACATTTTCCACTGGGTTTGCATCACAAAAGTGACACCGTAACAAAATGTTTATTTGAAATTTACTTTCCAGTGCAAAACTTGATTTGTGCTGAAAAGTTGCCTTAGAGTAACACATGCAGTGACTTGCATTGCTTTGCATTGCTTAGCGTCAAGGGGGCATTCAATGGGTGGTACATGGGTGGTCCCATACAACCACCAATAGTTTTTGACATGAAATGCTACTAAAAAAAAGTAGACAGGGCTTGCATCAAAAAATATAACACCATTTCAACGTTGGTGTTATCAAAGAGAAATGCTTTTATTTTCAGTCTTTTTGGCTATGCATTGTACAGCACACATACAAAGTAGGAACAATTTAAAAGCTAGTCTAAGCATAGCACTAAGGTGCAAAGATGTGTGCGTGGCACTGGCAGCCTGATAGTTCACCAGCTCTCGGGATGGAGCAGGACAGCTCCATATCTACAGAGAGTGGCATTTGTACAGAGATTTAGTGCTGTCCTGCTCTTTCCTTCTCAAGCAATGCAGCAACTTTGGTTGCTGCACTGCATTGAGAGACATTTTGGCAAGTATACCCCAAGGTTTGAAAGCAGTCAGAGGCTGGGCAGAGGTAATTCGGGGAATCCTAGCCCACATTTCCACATCCTAATTACGTCATTCAAGATTATCAAACAGGAGTAGCAAATCATCTGTGCATGAAAAGTCCTAAAAGGATTAAGATATATGATTTGCCGATCTAAAAGTGCAGAACACTTAGAAACAACATGAGGTAACAAGAAAAAGGTTTGCTGATGTACTAGTCCATATTTACATCAAAAGAAAAAACAATGCAGGACTCTGCAATGTTTATCATTCCAGGTTAATCTCCAGCATGTAATACCGACCGGCAACATGGCTTAAATTTTAAGGTACCTGCTTTGAAATGAAGACACTTAGACTGTCATCCCTTCACTAGCTGTGTATTTTTAAGAGAAATAATATTGCAACTGCAATGGAAATAACAACCCTAAACATATAAAGCTGAGCAATAACTTGCATTACAATTAAAAAGTGTGTAAACTGGGATTAAGGTTGTTAAGCTTCCTGAAATTCAAATGTTAAGGGACATCACATCTGTAAAATAATAAACGTGAATTTGCAGATTTCTTCACACATGAACAGTGCTTTTTTCTGTGATGTGCTGTGCTATGAATGTAGCACGTGATAAACACAATTTTTTAAAATATTTATTTATTTAGTTTGATCTGATTAATAATACACCTTACAAACTATTAAATAATATCCACATCATAAAAGCTATAACCTATTGCACCAATTTACACACAAGCAACGTCAAGTGTTCTGAAACTTTCAACATATCCTTTAATCGTATGCGTGTAACAAAGCTCCTATTGTTATATCCCGCATAGAGGCCCTAATGTAGACCCGTTCGTACATGCCCTAAAATGGACGTATTCATATTTACCCTAATATGGTCATATTCGTACTTGCCCTATTATGGTCATAGTTGCATATGCCCAATTATGGTCATAACTGTACATGTCCTATTATAGTCATGATTCCTTATATAGGCATGATCTTTCACCCACATTGGTCCCAGCTATTACACAACGAGCTCTGAGGGCTGAACGTTATCTATCCTGTGGTTTTGAATACAGCAGGGTTTTTCCCAAACACAGGCCCTCACTGTACTCATTAATTATGCATGGCTTTCTAGGAATACACCACGTGCATAATATGTATGTACAAAGTTCACCCCTGACGTTTTCCTCATGTCCAATACAAACCATACTGAGGACCGAGACTCTTTAGGGTATAAATACACCACATCTTGCCCCGGTAAGACAGAGGGAACCAAGACTTCCATGCTGACACACAGACCAGAGACGCTGAGGCTCCTGCATGCAGTCGCTCCAGCTGACAGGGGTCTGACACAGCCCTGACGGGGTGTCCAACTCGAGACCAGGACGGGGTCCCACACTCTCTCTATTCAGGTATGGGGGTTAGACTAAATCCTAGAAGGATTCTTGGCTCTTAGCTTTTAGACCTACACATATGCTAGGTACACTCAGGTACATCTAGTTAGGCATCGTAGGAGTACGCGCACTTGCATAATGCTTTTATATTCATGTATGTATTCATGATTATCGCAATATGGTAGAACTGTTCTATCCCTGTGCTTTTATCGTACTGCTGATAATATATCTCTGCTATTGTCTGCTGGTTACCGCAGCACATATATTTTACACTAGAACTGTTCAATAAATACTTATTGAAACGCCCAACTGTTTATTCTGTGTAACTCTCTGAGACAAACCGAATAAGTGAGCACGAGTGACTGAGCGAAAGGTAGTACATTGTTTCCACGATTCTGAGGGAATCAGGGTTGTCATGATCTAAGGTTGCCAGAAACTAATCTCTCCCCGATAAGAGGAGACACTAGTGGCACTGTGAGCTAGCTAATGCAAAACAATCTAACATACGCGGTGGGGGTGCACAGAGTCAGTCTGCCACCAAGCCCACAGCTTATGTTATACAAACGCGCAGGTCCTGCATGGGTAGTATAGGAACTACACGACATGGGGCCACCAACGTTGGTTGGGTACGTATTTAACAGTAGAATCTGAGTAGTTCAGTCGTGCTATTCTCAGAGAACCTACTCACAAAACCCCAGAGACGTCTGGAGTGGGTGGGCACAAACTCTGCCGCAGCTGAGTAGTACGAGAATATTATTTATTGGCTGTTGGTTATTCAAGCTTGAAGGACATATAGTTCCTACAAATTGTGCATTTACACCTTATCTTAAAAATTCTTTAACCTCCCTTCTTCCAATTAAAAATGGTGGAAGAAGCAGAAGAAACAAGGAGTGTTACAACAGACCTCTTCGGTTTAGGAGAAGAAGACCCTGAAGATGCAATACAAATTGCACCAAATTTCAGAAGGGCAGTCACCATAAAACTTCTAGAACATGGCTTAAGAGCCAGGGGTGGTAATGTAATTTTCGTGATTGAGGCACACGAATCCAATAAAACAGAGGTGTTCTATTCATGGGTTACATTCCCAGCAGCGAATGCAGTTACAAATGTATTTCACTACTACCTAGAAGGTGAAACACCAGCGGACTATACTCCTTTTGAGGAATTAGAGGTTCCGCTCACTTACCAGGAGCATAATTACTGGTTTAAAGGCGCCCTACCCCACATACATGGAAGAGCAAGATTAGGCCCGCTCGGAGGAGCAGGAGCCACATGGCCCATATTAGCGGCATACACACTGCATCCTGATATTGGCACAATGCCACAGCCAGACTTACTCGTACAACACAGAGATTTAATTAAAATCTACAGAAACCTCACACAATTTGTGATGAGGACTTTAAAAGTTCAGCCTGCACCAGCTGCAGCACAAGACACTCCAGTCCAAGGTACAGTTAATAAAATAACTCCACAAACATTACACGCGATAATGGGCAAAATGCCAGCAAAACGCGAACAAATCCCATTCTGGATAGCTCAGAAAATAACTCAGCTTGAAGCAGTATTCCCAAAAACTACAGCCAGTGATAAACACAGAATTCTAACAATCTTCTTGCCCATGGGTCTCACACCACAAGTAGAGGACTGCACCTCTTGGGGTTCAGTCTTTGCTGGCATATATACCAGAACACATGGTAGCCCGTCAATAGCAGTAGTACCTGAAGTATTAAAACAGATACAAAATGAGTATGGAGCAGAGCCTGCCCTTAATTTAGGGATGAAGTTACTAAACAACCTTGAACAGGTCTCAGCATAATACTAGCTAACATTAAGGGGGAAGCAGCTTCAGTGGCGATCCGCCAACGCCTAAGGGAGTTCAGTCCAGTAGATCAACAACACAAACTACCGAAAATAATTGAAACTGCATATGCAGAACTAGGCAGAGACAGTCTAGGTGGGAAAGCATTAAAGCCACAACTGGTGGGCAGTCCTGAAAAGGACACTACAAAGCAGACACCTACTTCTTCTAAAAAGAAGTGGGAAAATAAAAAACAACAAAAGTCTAAAGACAGAAGATCTCAATCCAGAGGTAGGTCTCCTCAACAGCAGCCCTCTGAAAGGAGGTATAACCTCAGGAATAGGGATAATATTAAAAAACCTGACAGGTATCAGGATGCTGATACTCGTTCCTCTCGTTCCTTTCAGGGTTCATCAAGAAACTCCGAGAGGGAAGGACGGTCAGAACACAGACAAGAGGAGCGTACAAAGTCCAGAGACACGCAACGCGCTGCGGACTACGCACCTAAAAAAGAAGATAAACAAAAATCAAAACCTCAGTTTAAAAAGAAGGTAGCAGGTCTCAAGATCAGACATGCCCAGAATTCTGAGGATACAGCTTCTGAACGGGGAGTGGGCTCTGACGATGCTAGACAGCGCGGCAGAAGTAACGATAGCTCGCCAGAACCTGAAGGAATTTCTGGTGACAGCGGAGTTGAGTGAGTATATCATGGTGGAAACACCTGATACTCGGGTAAGTGTCCCACATAAGTTACATGAGATAACACTCTGGATGGAGGGGGACAAGCCCAGAAAAGTTAAAGGTCTCTTTTGGAAAAATCTGTCATCTGGTTATGACATTCTATTAGCAGAACAAGACTGGCCGACAGCATTCGTCATGGAGTGCCCTAGGGGAGAAACGATAATTATTCCAGCCTTTTCCGACCTCGTTCCCATAAATTTAAAACATGCATATGCGCAGGAGTGGGCGGTTGCCCTAGCTCCAGCATTGTACAAAAATCATGCTGGTTGCGATGAGGAGTCAACCCACCACGTGATCCCGTTAAAGGTTTCCCCAAATGCTCAAAGGCAATACCCTATAAAGCAGGAAGATAAAAAACAAGTCAGGGAGATTCTAGACCAACTAGAATACCAGGGGGTGATAGAAAATTGCACTTCACCTATGAACAATCCTTTGTTCCCCATAGCCAAACCTGACAACACATATCATCTAGTTTTAGATTACAGACATTTAAACACTTGCACAAAGACATTTGCAGTTCAAAATGCACACAGTGCCGCATTAATGAATAACATTGTGCGGAAAAAATATAAAACCACACTTGATATCTCAAATGGATTTTTCTGCCAAAATATAGGGCCTGAAAGCAGGTATCTAACCGCATTAAGTGCGTTAGGGTCCCAACAGCAATTTTGCCGACTCCCCCAAGGGTATAAGAATAGCCCGGGGTTGTTTTCAGCAAGGGTAACAGAGTTACTCCAAAATTTGGATGAAGAAGCATTGTACTATGTGGATGATTATTTATCTGACGGATGATGACTTAAGGAGGCACTTGACCAGGGTGAGCACCATTATTATGGGATTCGCCTCTGAGGGCTATAAATTTTAATTTAAAAAAATCAAAAATTGCCCACCTCAATGTCCTGTTTTTAGGATACAAGATGTCAAGTGAGGGAAAAAGCCTGGCAGCTAACTTTTTAGAAAAGTGTGCGCTGCTCCAACCTCCAAAATCATTAAAGAATTTACAATCAATTCTGGGATTCCTAAATTTTGGCCGAACACACATTTTGGATTACGCAGAATGAGTAAAACCTATCTATGACTTAATAAAACCTGACTTTTCAGTTAGACAATGGACACAGGAACACACAAATATCCTGCGTTCCCTACAGGAAAACATGATAGCTTCTAAACATTTACAGACACACGTAAACGCACAGAACTTAGTGACCCAAGTCATAGCGGGTCAATGCGGGTACACTTATTTAACTTTTAATGAAGGTGAAACAGTACCAATCGCATACAAATCACACCTGTACACAAACGCAGAGATGCGTTTCACTTAAACAGAAAAAATCCTGACAGCAGTGCAGACCGCTGTAGCAAGAGAAAGAGCTCTGGCTCAGGGGAAACGCATAATTGTCATAACCCCGGTACCGGCTTTAGAAGCTGTTACAAAAGCTAGCATTCCAAATGCGAAAGCCTTACATCCAAGATGGATACAACAGGCTAATTCTCTTACTGCAACGGATGTTGAATACAGATTTGATCCAAGTTTAAGAACACAGGCATTCCTGCAATACGAACAAGAATATCCTCTACCAAATTAAATTTTGCCTCTAGATCAGTATGAATACATTATTTACACTGACGGTTCTGCTCAACCAGCCATAGGAAGCAAGCAAGCTTACAGCGCGGCGTGTGCGATTGTTAAAGGTCGCATGCACGATGGAAAGTTCCATCCGAGTTGCACTAAAACGCAATCTCTAGGAGACTGCACGGCTCAGTTGGCAGAACTCAAAGCACTTATAATGGCACTTATAAATACGGATCACGAATTCCCCACACTTATTGTGTGTGATTCCTTTTACTGTGTACAGTCGTACAATGAATATCTACATCATTGGGAACAAAACGGGTTCAAAGATACAAAAGGTGATACAATTAAGCATAAAATGCTATGGGAACAGGTAGTGGAGTTGAGAAACGAACTACCAAGGGCTCACGTGATACATACACTGAGTCATCAGCGTGATGGCGTTCACGTTGAAGGAAATTCATTGGCTGATGAAGCCGCAAAGGGGGCTGTTCGCACAGCCGCCGTAGCTGCAGTTACTCGCTCAAAGACGAGGGTAGACGGCGAGATAATGGTAGCTGTCAATGCTTCACGCAAAGGCAGCACAGCAGTACCTAAAAAATGTCCACTCAAGTACACCTACAAGTTAGATGCACAAAACATTCCATATGCTCAGATTCCTGGAGTGGGGGATAGAGTAATACCAAATATGGATCGTAGGCAAGGCTTAATTTTAGCAGCACACGAGGGTTTGGGTTCTGCGCATACAGGCGTTACAGCGACTATTTCTTTACTGAAACAGCGCTACTGGTGGCCAGGGTTAACAAAGCAGACAAAAGACTATGGGGCCGATTCCGATCTCGGCCGATAGGGCTCCGAATAGGATTCGGCTTAACCGGATCCGATTCGGAGCCCTATTTTCCGACCGATCCGTACGCGCGTCCGGGCGTGCGAGTACGATGCGTATTCGCCGACCGACTCGTCCGGGCGTCCCGACCGCTCCGACCGACTCGATCCCGGGTCGAACCGCACCGACCGACTCGCACGGACACGACTCGCACCGCGCAATGGAGACGTTCCCCGGCCGGGTAAGTATGATGCGCGCCGCGAGCAGTCCGACCGAGCCGCGCACTCCGGCTCGAAAGAGCTGTCGGAGCCGTACTTTGGGGGTCCGTGTCGGACCCCCCTGTACGCGTAGCCGCGCGAGTCGCACACAGGGGGGACCCATGGGTCCCCCCTACCTGTGCGTGTACGGCGCGAATCGCTGCGCCGCATACACGCTGTAGGGGGTGCATTTGTCCGCATCGCACCCATTGAGTCAATGGGAGCCCGCGTACGCGTTGTACGACAGGCTCCCATTGACTTCAATGGGAGTCCGACCGACTCGAGTCCGATGGCATACGTGCGCATCGTACTCGTTCGGTCGGACTGCACGGGTCCGATTCGGTCGGAAATCTCTCCGGGTCCGGCTCGGTCGGAGAGATTTCCGGCCCGAATCGGAATCGGCCCCTATGTCTTGAAATGCGACATCTGTCAGCAGATAAAAGGCTCCACCGTAACACGCCCAGCGCAGACACCATTACTGAAATCAGACAAACCTCTCGCATGTGTGTATTTGGACCACTGCGGACCCTTACAATCTGATGAGTCCAAGAAATATATCATGGTTGCAGTGGATTCCTGCTCTAGATTCCTTTGGGTTTGGCCTCAGCGCTCGGCTGATGCTCGAACTGTTAGAAAAGATTTGCGAGTCTTTATCGGCACATACGCAGTTGGCACGTTACATTCTGACCGTGGTCCGGCGTTTAGCTCTCGGGCTTACAAAGAGGCCATGGAAGGAATGGGCGTAGCATTGCGGTACTCCTTTCCGTACCATCCCGAGGTAAATTCTGTTGTGGAGAGGAAAAACCGAGACTTAAAGCAATCCTTAACAGCTAGGGTATTAGGCAAGGGCGGTAGATGGGTCGATCACCTTTATGGGGTACAGCGCGCCCAATAACCAGCCAAGAAACTCTCTAGGGGGTGTCACTCCTTATGAGGTCCTATTTGGGACGAGAATGTGGGTACCTGATCTTGATTGTGAAGGCACAGTGGCTGATGAAAAACCATTTGATATCCATGATCGTTTGGCTGTTTTACAGGATCTAAATGAATCCAGGACACAACAAAGTAACATGCTCCAGAAACAGGCCACCAATGAAGAAGTCAAGGCAATAACGGCAAGACCTGTCTGGATCCCAAAGATCGAGGATCTGGTCAGAGAGAAGATTGCTGACAAGAAAGAATTTGGGCCATCTTACAAACCAAGACAATTAGAGATGAACATGAGTAAAGAAGAGAAGATAGCCCTCAAGTCCTTAAAAGATGATTTACTGCTGACCATTAAGCCAGCAGATAAGGGAGGGGAGTAGTGGTCTTTAATACCTCTGATTATGAATATAAAATGCAGGAAATGCTGAATGTTAGAGAACACTATGAACCTGTCTCTAGGAGTGTATTGTCTACTTTAACGAGGAATTGTCTGAGGCTTCTTAATGAAGCTAAGGACAATGAATGGATTTGTGAGGAGGAATTTAAATTTTTGAATAATGTAAATCCTAGGATCCCGGCTTTGTACGGTCTTCCTAAGATACATAAAAGTTATGAGAACCCTCCAATGAGACCCATAGTTAGCAGTATAAATGCATTGACAGAGCCTTTAAGTAAATATGTCGATCGGTTCCTGCGTCCAATAGTAATGAGTTTGCGGTCATATGTTAGAGATTCGTCACATATGATCTCAATGTTGGAGGGAAAGCCGTTCTGTGGAGAGACTCAGTGTCTAGTTACCTTGGACATTGAGTCTCTCTACACGAATATCCCACAGATAGATACTGTAGAGGTTGTGCGTAGGGCTGTTGAGGAAGTAGATTTGGAAGGGGTAGAGAAGAGTTTCATTGTTGATTGTGCCAGGATTGTTTTAATGAATAATATTTTCCTGTTCAAAGACCAGCTTTATAAGCAGAAGAAGGGCACCAGCATGGGGGCGACCTGTGCGCCGAGTTTAGCGTGCCTTTATGTAGGGGAGTTCGAAAATAAACATATTTATAACGAACTTGCACCATTTTTTGAGAATGTAGCGGGCTGGTACCGCTACATTGACGACATTTTTTTCATTTGGGATGGTGATGAAGATCAGTTAGAGAAGTTTTTACTTTGGCTGAACATGGGTGACCCCAATCTTAAATTCACGTCTCAATATAGTAGGTCAAGAGTGGATTTTCTTGATATCTCTATTATCAATGAGGAGGGGATTTTGGTGGTGGAACTTTATACGAAACCAATGGCTAAAAACACCTTGCTACATTATTCCAGTTTCCACCCCAAATCTCAAAGGGATAATATCCCGTTCAGCCAATTTCTCCGTCTTCGGAGAAATTGCTCTAATATTAATGATTTTGATAAACATGCGATTAATATGAAGAAGTTCAAAGAGAGAGGCTACCCAAATAAATTAATTTCGCACTCATATAAGCGTGCGAGATTTTATAATAGAGATGCCATGCTAAATAAAACTGGCAATAAGAAAAAAGAACTGGACAAGGTAGTCTTTGTGAGCAATTTTTCCCACATTAGTAACAAATTAAAAAATGTGATAAACAGCAATTGGCATATTATAAACAATGAAGAGGAAAAGAAGCTAGACAAACCTATTTTTGCTTTTAAAAGAAATAAAAATTTAAAGAATGAGCTAGTACATACTTATAGAGAAAATCAAGGAAAAATACAAAGTACATTAGATAAAAAATCTGCATTAGGGAATGTGAAATGTGGCACATGTAATGTATGTACACTATGCATAGAACTAAGAAGTTTGGAATATAATGGATGCCATGTTATCTCTAGATCATTGAATAATTGTAGAAGTAAGAATATAGTTTATTTTTTGAGATGTCCTTGCGGTAAGGGCTATGTAGGAGAGACAGGTAGGGAACTGCGCACCAGACTTCAAGAACATCGTTCTGCGATTAGAACTAAGAAGGTCAATGCTCCCTTAGTGGCCCATTATACAGAAATGGGTCATAACGATTCGGATATTGAATGGTTTATTTTGGAGAAAATCTGGATAGGGGCACGTGGTGGTAATATGGAACATAAACGGAAAGCTAGGGAACAATGGTACATTTCATGGTTAGATACAGTTCGCAGTGGCCTTAACTCCAAAGAAGAGTGGGACCGTCTAATAAGGTGACACTAAAATTTTTTATAGTCTTCTGTTATTTTTAATTATTATTTTTCGATATTAACTATTCACTATCACTATGGCACATATTAATGGCTGGTTCAGTGGCTACTTTGTAGTTATGTCACTTCCTATGAGGTCTAGTCCACACTCAGAAATATCGTTCTTGTAATATTTTCATAAGGATTTGAGTTTGGCCTTTAGATAGTAGTTAATTTAGTAGAGAATTTGATATTGCAATATACTATCTTTAGCCATACTAAGATGGCTGCCCTTACTGATAGAGCGGGGCTTATTATCTATAGATACTGTGAGATTCGTAAATGAGGAATTTAGTGACTTCGTTGTTTTTCCTCTGTCTACAGGTTGATAATACTGGGACAGGGTTGAATATAGTTGTACGCATCTCAGTTAGCATTCTCATATAATTATTAGTGAACTTTATTCGATCTTTTTTGGGCATCCGATTTTCATCAAGAAAATAATCATGATATAGACAGGGATTAGGTCTTGACTCCATGATAATATTGTGTCTATAGATTGATTGTTTAAGGTTTTTATTGGGGTTATATTGTTTATAACCATGTATTTTTGGGGTTGTGTATAGTGAAATGGGAAGGCTAAGATGGCCGCCATGGTTGCAGGATCTTTGCATGCATTTTTGTTTGGAAATGCAGCTGTATTCAATTACGACTAATGAGTGGAGGCACTCGGATATAAAAGAACGGAGGCTTCCATGTGGGTTTTAGTATCTTTGAACTACGGAGTCGTCACCGCATTTGAAGCCAACCCGTTTTAGATTACAGGTAAGAGAGAGGATCATTTTATGGATGGGACCTTTTTAAATCATTCCCCTAGCGATCCCTTTAGTGGGGTTCCTCTTGGGTTCTTTTGAGGGCTCTTTTGAGTGATTTGAGTAGGTAAAAGTGCTCTGAACCATGGGTTTTTATATCGCGGTTTTAAATGGAAATCTTTTGAATTGACCGCTGTGCTATGTCTCTGTTAAGATAACAGAGAATTCAGTTGGGTGCATAGTGCTCATTTACATTAAAGTGAAGGAGTTTTACAAGCTGCACAACACTGAATAGCCGGCTTTAAACTAAATTACTGCGTTGTAACTTATTTAGAGTTAGTTGCTTGACGCCTAAAAATTTTTTTTTAAATTGTGTTTTTGGGTTTTAGGGTTTGACTAACTCATGGCAACAAACAACCGGTTTATTATTGCAATTTGAGTAAGAAATGGGTCCAAATAGATCAAGAGTATGAGTTGGTATTTTAAAGCTGTGATAGGTGTTTTTTGTCTTTTATATACTGCAAATGGTTTGAAAAAGAGTAATGTAGCCAATATGCATATGCTTTTTGGCGTTGCAATGCCCTGTTTAGATGCAAGTTGGGTGTATTATATGAGGTAGCATGAAGAGTCAAATTAAAACTGATCAATTTAGTAATTCATACTCCTTTGGTTTTTTAGCAACTAAAGATAAACCTATATGGAATGATGGGCACATACTAATACAAAATAGAGGACCATCACTATCTTAAGAAGCTTGGCGCTCATTTCGAATATTAAGGTAACTTGATATTTGCTATAGTTTCCCTATAGTGAATTGAAGTACTAGTGTAGTTACTAAAGTCTCTTTTTTTCTTTATAGGGGTTTGTATCCCTTATTCTGTTTCAGGTATCTCTAGGCTGATCAGAAGATTGATCGATCGGCTAAGAAAAATATCTTTTATTTAAAAAAAGCACGACCAAAAGGAGAGACATTGGTCCTCCAATATTATTTTTACAAGGTTATTTTTACAAGGTTTTTTAACCTGTAACCTTTCTGGAGTTTTTCGGCTTCAAGAATACAGGTAGAGATATATATATTTTTAATGAACATTAATACTGATATAGATGAGTGTGATATGGGTGTATGAATCATTCATAAGAATGGGTATAGGGTATGGAATGGGTGAATGATTTAGTGATTGGATCACCATGATTAAAACACTATTGTTGATCTATCCACCCCCGCTTTAGGGGAGACCTTTCCTAAAGATTAATTGTTTTATATGTCAGGTTGTTTGTTAATGTTTTTAACATTTCTATGACTAGAGACAAATCACTAATTGCAGTAGTTGTGTTCTTTTTTTGTTTTTTTCTATGAAAGGATATACTTTCAATGAGCTAATTGTCTGTTTTTATGGTTATTTTATTATTGGATATAGATCGTATTATTCACATGGGAGACGTGAATATCTGTCCTGAGGAAGGTGGTTTTTAATCATTTACATCTACCGAAACGCGTCGACGCAAGACAAAGGAGGCATACTAAAGATTGTAGAGACATTTGTTAAGCAAAGGAACTCACTATTCATAATTATATTTCAAGAAAAACGAATGATCCAGATCTAATGGTGTTGCCTTCATTTTTTGACAAGAGAGTAATTTTTCTTGCAGGTTCTCCTGATTGTGTAAATTTTGTATAAATTGTGGTTTTTAATATTTTTAACATTTTTATTATGTTTTTTTTTTTGTATAACTTGTGATCATTTATTGTATACGATGAATTGTACTGATATATATTTTTAATCTGAATAAATGTTTGTATTTTCTGAACACTTGGCCTATTGAAGGTGGCAGTGTCTTATTCTGGTGATTGAATGTTTTAGCTGAATGTTTTAGTTGTTAGTCATTGTTTGATACCAAATACTTGCCGAAAGGGGGATTTTTCTGACTTTTGTCTCTTTGGTGCCCTACTCCCTTTGTGGTAATAGGGCCCCTCTCAACTATTTTTGTGTTATATAAGTACAGCCTTTTGGCTGGAGAGCCTCCGTTTGGAGTAGTGCTATAAGAGCTTTCAGCCAATGGATCATTTTAAGACTTTTGGTTTCAGTGATGATCAATTAAACAAGATTATTAATACCAAAAATGGGAACAAAATTACAGTGATAACTGGTAGAGGAGAGAATTGGGGCAAACTTGTGAATTTAAAAAGAAGTTAATTCGAACTGAAGCCCATGCAGACTTTTTAATAGAATATGTAAAGTCTGGTACAATCCCTATTGGTCTGCAGGTCCGCAACGAGCCAGGTCTATTCATAGAAAACAAGAGATTTTTAGAGGTGTGGACTCAGATCTCCAATAGATGTAGTAGGGACTGGATGCTCCTAATAATTGAGACAGCTCAAGAATTGATCATTATAGAAAAAGATGCCATTGACAAATTGGAGATTGAATTGAGAGACAGTACAGGGATAGAGGAAGCTAAAAGGAAACTAGATGAGATTAATAGGGATGTTGATGGCTATAGAGATTACCTTATAAATAAAAAGACCAATAAGCTTAAAAAAGATATAGAAAGATTTAGTGCGGAACTGACCTACCCATATTTGAATGAGAAATATTATCAACAGAAGAATGATCAAGGTTGGGAAAGACCGAATAATAGACCTATATATAGGAGAGGAGGTAAAAAGCAAATTACCTTCTCGGATACGTCAGGATCTGGGAGTGAAGAAGAAATAACCTCAAGAGAAGAAAATACTAATAGAGGCAGCTTCAAAGATTCAGGGTCTTTTTTTTAGATCAGAGACCAAGACGAGGGCAGCGATACAATACCAATTTAGGGAGAGGCCAGCAGAATCGGGGACTCCCCCTTCCACAACAAGAGTATATGCAAACAAGGAACCAAAGGTATTGGCGCCAGATGGAGCACCAGTAATCAATCTGTCTAATAGAGCACTAACGGAGATAGAAACTAAAGTTCTCAGTAAAGGTTTTAGTTTTATTCCCTCAACAGGTATTAATAAATACCAACTAGAGAAGGATTTGCGAGCTTTTTTTAGAAAAATTAGATTAATAAGATTTTTTGAGGGTCGTCCAGTTAGAGATAACAATAATAAATCTGGCCTTAATCCCAAATCTAATTTTACCCCTACATTGGCAATGGTTGGTAGGAACCATGAGATTTTTGAGAGAGCTGTGGAAAGTGGCATACATAAGATTTTATCAGAAAAACCAAGACAATTAGAGATGAACATGAGTAAAGAAGAGAAGATAGCCCTCAAGTCCTTAAAAGATGATTTACTGCTGACCATTAAGCCAGCAGATAAGGGAGGGGAGTAGTGGTCTTTAATACCTCTGATTATGAATATAAAATGCAGGAAATGCTGAATGTTAGAGAACACTATGAACCTGTCTCTAGGAGTGTATTGTCTACTTTAACGAGGAATTGTCTGAGGCTTCTTAATGAAGCTAAGGACAATGAATGGATTTGTGAGGAGGAATTTAAATTTTTGAATAATGTAAATCCTAGGATCCCGGCTTTGTACGGTCTTCCTAAGATACATAAAAGTTATGAGAACCCTCCAATGAGACCCATAGTTAGCAGTATAGATGCATTGACAGAGCCTTTAAGTAAATATGTCGATCGGTTCCTGCGTCCAATAGTAATGAGTTTGCGGTCATATGTTAGAGATTCGTCACATATGATCTCAATGTTGGAGGGAAAGCCGTTCTGTGGAGAGACTCAGTGTCTAGTTACCTTGGACATTGAGTCTCTCTACACGAATATCCCACAGATAGATACTGTAGAGGTTGTGCGTAGGGCTGTTGAGGAAGTAGATTTGGAAGGGGTAGAGAAGAGTTTCATTGTTGATTGTGCCAGGATTGTTTTAATGAATAATATTTTCCTGTTCAAAGACCAGCTTTATAAGCAGAAGAAGGGCACCAGCATGGGGGCGACCTGTGCGCCGAGTTTAGCGTGCCTTTATGTAGGGGAGTTCGAAAATAAACATATTTATAACGAACTTGCACCATTTTTTGAGAATGTAGCGGGCTGGTACCGCTACATTGACGACATTTTTTTCATTTGGGATGGTGATGAAGATCAGTTAGAGGAGTTTTTACTTTGGCTGAACATGGGTGACCCCAATCTTAAATTCACGTCTCAATATAGTAGGTCAAGAGTGGATTTTCTTGATATCTCTATTATCAATGAGGAGGGGATTTTGGTGGTGGAACTTTATACGAAACCAATGGCTAAAAACACCTTGCTACATTATTCCAGTTTCCACCCCAAATCTCAAAGGGATAATATCCCGTTCAGCCAATTTCTCCGTCTTCGGAGAAATTGCTCTAATATGAATGATTTTGATAAACATGCGATTAATATGAAGAAGAAGTTCAAAGAGAGAGGCTATCCAAATAAATTAATTTCGCACTCATATAAGCGTGCAAGATTTTATAATAGAGATGCCATGCTAAATAAAACTGGCGATAAGAAAAAAGAACTGGACAAGGTAGTCTTTGTGAGCAATTTTTCCCACATTAGTAACAAATTAAAAAATGTGATAAACAGCAATTGGCATATTATAAACAATGAAGAGGAAAAGAAGCTAGACAAACCTATTTTTGCTTTTAAAAGAAATAAAAATTTAAAGAATGAGCTAGTACATACTTATAGAGAAAATCAAGGAAAAATACAAAGTACATTAGATAAAAAATCTGCATTAGGGAATGTGAAATGTGGCACATGTAATGTATGTACACTATGCATAGAACTAAGAAGTTTGGAATATAATGGATGCCATGTTATCTCTAGATCATTGTATAATTGTAGAAGTAAGAATATAGTTTATTTTTGAGATGTCCTTGCGGTAAGGGCTATGTAGGAGAGACAGGTAGGGAACTGCGCACCAGACTTCAAGAACATCGTTCTGCGATTAGAACTAAGAAGGTCAATGCTCCCTTAGTGGCCCATTATACAGAAATGGGTCATAACGATTCGGATATTGAATGGTTTATTTTGGAGAAAATCTGGATAGGGGCACGTGGTGGTAATATGGAACATAAACGGAAAGCTAGGGAACAATGGTACACTTCATGGTTAGATACAGTTCGCAGTGGCCTTAACTCCAAAGAAGAGTGGGACCGTCTAATAAGGTGACACTAAAATATTTTATAGTCTTCTGTTATTTTTAATAATTATTTTTCGATATTAACTATTCACTATCACTATGGCACATATTAATGGCTGGTTCGGTGGCTACTTTGTAGTTATGTCACTTCCTATGAGGTCTAGTCCACACTCAGAAATATCGTTCTTGTAATATTTTCATAAGGATTTGAGTTTGGCCTTTAGATAGTAGTTAATTTAGTAGAGAATTTGATATTGCAATATACTATCTTTAGCCATACTAAGATGGCTGCCCTTACTGATAGAGCGGGGCTTATTATCTATAGATACTGTGAGATTCGTAAATGAGGAATTTAGTGACTTCGTTGTTTTTCCTCTGTCTACAGGTTGATAATACTGGGACAGGGTTGAATATAGTTGTACGCATCTCAGTTAGCATTCTCATATAATTATTAGTGAACTTTATTCGATCTTTTTTTGGGCATCCGATTTTCATCAAGAAAATAATCATGATATAGACAGGGATTAGGTCTTGACTCCATGATAATATTGTGTCTATAGATTGATTGTTTAAGGCTTTTATTGGGGTTATTTTGTTTATAACCATGTATGTTTGGGGTTGTGTATAGTGAAATGGGAAGGCTAAGATGGCCGCCATGGTTGCAGGATCTTTGCATGCATTTTTGTTTGGAAATGCAGCTGTATTCAATTACGACTAATGAGTGGAGGCACTCGGATATAAAAGAACGGAGGCTTCCATGTGGGTTTCAGTATCTTTGAACTACGGAGTCGTCACCGCATTTGAAGCCAACCCGTTTTAGATTACAGGTAAGAGAGAGGATCATTTTATGGATGGGACCTTTTTAAATCATTCCCCTAGCGATCCCTTTAGTGGGGTTCCTCTTGGGTTCTTTTGAGGGCTCTTTTGAGTGATTTGAGTAGGTAAAAAGTGCTCTGAACCATGGGTTTTTATATCGCGGTTTTAAATGGAATTCTTTTTGAATTGACCGCTGTGCTATGTCTCTGTTAAGATAACAGAGAATTCAGTTGGGTGCATAGTGCTCATTTACATTAAAGTGAAGGAGTTTTACAAGCTGCACAACACTGAATAGCCGGCTTTAAACTAAATTACTGCGTTGTAACTTATTTAGAGTTAGTTGCTTGACGCCTAAAAAAAATTTTATATTGTGTTTTTGGGTTTTAGGGTTTGACTAACTCCTGGCAACAAACAACCGGTTTATTATTGCAATTTGAGTAAGAAATGGGTCCAAATAGATCAAGAGTATGAGTTGGTATTTTAAAGCTGTGATAGGTGTTTTTTGTCTTTTATATACTGCAAATGGTTTGAAAAAGAGTAATGTAGCCAATATGCATATGCTTTTTGGCGTTGCAATGCCCTGTTTAGATGCAAGTTGGGTGTATTATATGAGGTAGCATGAAGAGTCAAATTAAAACTGATCAATTTAGTAATTTATACTCCTTTGGTTTTTTAGCAACTAAAGATAAACCTATATGGAATGATGGGCACATACTAATACAAAATAGAGGACCATCACTATCTTAAGAAGCTTGGCGCTCATTTCGAATATTAAGGTAACTTGATATTTGCTATAGTTTCCCTATAGTGAATTGAAGTACTAGTGTAGTTACTAAAGTCTCTTTTTTCTTTATAGGGGTTTGTATCCCTTATTCTGTTTCAGGTATCTCTAGGCTGATCAGAAGATTGATCGATCGGCTAAGAAAAATATCTTTTATTTTAAAAAAAGCACGACCAAAAGGAGAGACATTGGTCCTCCAATATTATTTTTACAAGGTTTTTTAACCTGTAACCTTTCTGGAGTTTTTCGGCTTCAAGAATACAGGTAGAGATATATATATATTTTTAATGAACATTAATACTGATATAGATGAGTGTGATATGGGTGTATGAATCATTCATAAGAATGGGTATAGGGTATGGAATGGGTGAATGATTTAGTGGGATCACCATGATTAAAACACTATTGCTGATCTATCCACCCCCGCTTTAGGGGAGACCTTTCCTAAAGATTAATTGTTTTATATGTCAGGTTGTTTGTTAATGTTTTTAACATTTCTATGACTAGAGACAAATCACTAATTGCAGTAGTTGTGTTCTTTTTTTGTTTTTTCTCTATGAAAGGATATACTTTCAATGAGCTAATTGTATGTTTTTATGGTTATTTTATTATTGGATATAGATCGTATTATTCACATGGGAGACGTGAATATCTGTCCTGAGGAAGGTGGTTTTTAATCATTTACATCCACCGAAACGCGTCGACGCAAGACAAAGGAGGCATACTAAAGATTGTAGAGACATTTGTTAAGCAAAGGAACTCACTATTCATAATTATATTTCAAGAAAAACGAATGTTCCAGATCTAATGGTGTTGCCTTCATTTTTTGACAAGAGAGTAATTTTTCTTGCAGGTTCTCCTGATTGTGTAAATTTTGTATAAATTGTGGTTTTTAATATTTTTAACATTTTTATTATGTTTTTTTTTTTTTTGTATAACTTGTGATCATTTATTGTATACGATGAATTTTACTGATATATATTTTTAATCTGAATAAATGTTTTTATTTTCTGAACACTTGGCCTATTGAAGGTGGCAGTGTCTTATTCTGGTGATTGAATGTTTTAGCTGAATGTTTTAGTTGTTAGTCATTGTTTGATACCAAATACTTGCCGAAAGGGGGATTTTTCTGACTTTTGTCATCTTACAGAAAGCCTGTACCGGTCCTTGCAATCCACGGCACAAGAACTGTACTTCTGCCACCTCTTGCCGGAAAAAGGGAGAAAAGATTTGTCTCAATTGACTTAATCAAACCACACTATGTGGCCGATACTAAACAGTAGGCCTTGTGGACTCCACAGTAGCAGACGCCCTCCTCTCGCTACAATCCAAGAAGTTCAAACAGAAAGACTCATCACGTTTGAAGAGCCACCTGTACGGAATGAAGGACTAAGCAACAATGCTATGGAACTCGTTCCACTTCAACAAGAAGAAAATCAACTTAACAACCGAGTTGTAATAAGTCCGACTACGGACATCTACGTCAAGAGCAAAATCCGATTTCAACAAATCCCGATGCAATTCCAACAATTGATTGAACTGCTTCTGGCTAGTTCATGAACTTTTTTAGAAAGACTTACCTGGTGTCACCTTGGATTGAACTATGGTATATCACTGGGATCTTATTTTTTCTCTTCTGGCTAGGTTTAATAATGACTTTTAGTATGCTTATTAATGGACGATACCTCCAGCAAAGCTCTACAGCCCAAAGAGTCAATTTGATTTTAAAACCACACCAGTCTTCACATCGTGAACCAAGAGACTTGTCTTCAGTGAACATCACAGCAGTTCCTATACCGGACGGTATAGTATGGGACAAGATTGATTATGATGTATTCGGTCCGACTGAACTTTTAAAGCTAAAACATGTATTTAAAATTTCTTTAAGTGATATCGTTACCTCCAGTACATATTCTGATGATTGGGACACTGAAACTGTAAATGCTATGATGTCAGATTTAGATAAAAAAACTGCTGCATTTCCGAACAATGAAATGTTAGAAGGTACTTCAGACTATGATACATTGTACTGTTACCAGCAATATGGTCATCATTTCTTACACAAGTCTATAACACCTAGAAATGTATTTGAGTACCACCAGTGGGAACACTGCCCAACACCTCCAAAAGGTAGTTCACAAGCATTTGCACAGAAATTCACATACTTCTCAGGGTTTAACACATCCGACCCGAAGTCATTTTATTATAAAGTGGTGAAAATTTCAGCTCAGAAAATTATGTTAACAAACACCAAACATATTTACTCTGCATCCTTTCTGAACCAGTTGTCTAAACAGGGTTTCGACCTGGAAAGACACAATAGATTCCAAATCGATCTGGGGTTCTAGGGACTGGCAAGTCCAGGGAATAGAAGCACTTTTAAGAGCATGCATCATTCCGCAGCAGATTTTATTTCTAAATGAAACTGTGCAACAAACATCCTGTCTTTGATTAGCCAAAGGCAAGGAAATGAACACACCGGGGTTTCCAACACCATCGCAGATGGGTGGGGGGCAGAACTCAACTACACATGGGGTGAGATTAGATGACATTTTCCAGTACAACAGATCAGATTCTGATTGGACAGAATGGCTGGTTTGGCCCATTGACACAAACAAATGTCAGCAGAGATTTATTAATACAACCGAAGGGTTTAGTATCCATAGGCCAGACCCACGCTATGTACAGAGACATCACCCGGGTGGTAGTGACATCGTATAGTGTTGGGAAGTTGTGCCTTGATTGGCTAGAGACCTCAACACTCACAGAAGTAAAGCACCACTTGACCTTACTGACACCTGACATGGATCTTAGAGATTTTCTATTAGGACCCAGGAAACAACGTCAGAAACGTTTCATATATGCAGTCCTTTATGTCTACTATAATGAAAACTGGAAAATATCCCAACAAGAGGCCGCAGAAAGGATACGGGAGATAGACCGTATTAACTTAGAAAAGGCATTAGCTGTAGTGGATAATGGGTTAACAACTTTGACCTCCAGGATTTACTCCTTAGGCAACATTGTGTCCTCGGCAATCGACATATTAGAACAAGATCTGGCCTTGTTACAACACGGGCAATCTCAACTACGTTCTATTATGATGTTAAGCTGGACGCTACAATCTTTGCGTGCAGGCTATGTGCCATGGCGTTTTATAAACACCACGTCTCTGTTTTCAGAATACAATCTGACTGATAAACAGACCGAAATGGCACAAAGGGGAGCCAAATATACAATGCTGCGTATTAAGAAACTGGAAAGGTTACCATTCACTGTAGCCGAATCACCATCAACAGAATGGATAATTCATGGCCAAATCACTCTGCCAGTCACTACGTTTCAGTTCCAATATTGCCTTGAGCAAAGGCAGGCAGGCAAATATGTGAAAATGGGTAAGGGATACATCAAGGAAACTTGGGAGTTACCATATAGATACAGATGCCGGAATGGGGATCGAGAAGTGTGTCTGAGTGGTATAAACTGCAAGAACGCTTTAAGCGGTTCTCTCATGTGTCAGGATAGTTCTCTACACGGAGCCTGCAGTGGTTCAGTGGCAAACTTATCTTGTCACATGTCAGGGACCCCAGTGGCCATGATCACGCCGGTTTTCCAGCTGCTCTCGAATGGGAGTTACTTAATGCTAAATGATCAAGGTTGCTGTGGGAGGCTTCCGGGCATCGCATATGTAGTCACTGTTAACTCCAGGGTTACTTGCTGTATGCAAGTATTGTTTCCGCCACTGAACACAGTCGGGGAGGCGCCGCTATGGCCTTCGCTGAATGTTTCTTTTATACAATTTGATACTCTGAGCAGATTGAAAGCCATGCTTTTACAGCAACCCGTGCCCTTAACCTCCGCTCGAGAAACCTATGAACTTCATGTTGCAAGGACCTCGACCGAGATACAGGCACTCATACGTACAAACTGCCCCATTCATTTCGCAGAAATGGTGGGACGTATCTTCAATATGTCTGATAAAAGCAGTATCGTACACCTATTTAAGACCATAGGGTCCGGACTGTTAAGCACCTTTCAGACAGTCCTCGGAGTAATATTTCTGCTACGCAATGGACGGCCCACTTCCCGAGGGAATGGTGAACACGCTCCTGGAGCGGAAATACCGTGAACGCATGGTACAACTTCTGGGCATTTTTTGCCTGCGAGAACTCAATGCCTCCTGGTTTCTATCGTTTAGACCAGTCTGGGTAGACTGCATCTTACCTGTTCTTCGATGCCTGTTCTGCGGAGAAGAATGCACGTTGGATCTTTGTCCGACATTTCCATCAGATGCGCCTCCGGACACGGTTGCAATGCTGGACCCCATAAAGGCCTACGCTCTGCGTTGTCCTCAGCGGCTTCCAATTCTAATGAACACATTCCTGGAGAATCCACAGGTGCCGTTTGCTCCTCCTGGGTTAGGTGACTCCTCCACAGGCACCCAGGTAACAACTGGCGCCCAAGCTGCCGCAGCACCGACTGTTGGCAGTGCTACATTCCATCTATGTGCTATTGACGTTCTCTGTGAGGCGTTGGATTTGTCGTCTGCAGCAGCTAACACCGATAATACTGAACTTCCCAGCCAGGACATTTAATCTCGAATTGGCTCATCGCGTCCTGGGAAAGAATTCGGCTTCTTTGCTCGTTTCAAAACAAACGATCTAAATTTGGAACATTTTCTTACATTGACACTTTCGCTTGAGAAAAGCATGGCCTTCTCCTGCTTATGGTAATGCAACTTTTATAGAGAGACAATATTGACTTTTTTCAAGTGGCAACTAGAAATAGCTGAAGTTTAACATTTTTTTTTCTCTTCTCTAAACACCTCATTTTTAACGATTTTTTTAGAACCATGTTTTTACTTGCTTTTAAAAATATTTTTAAATTGTCCAGATTTTAAGTATGGTCATTTTTTATCCAATTCGGAAGAGGAGTGGGTGTTATATCCCGCATAGAGGCCCTAATGTAGACCCGTTCGTACATGCCCTAAAATGGACGTATTCATATTTACCCTAATATGGTCATATTCGTACTTGCCCTATTATGGTCATAGTCGCATATGCCCAATTATGGTCATAACTGTACATGTCCTATTATAGTCATGATTCCTTATATAGGCATGATCTTTCACCTACATTGGTCCCAGCTAGTACACAACGAGCTCTGAGGGCTGAACGTTATCTATCCTGTGGTTTTAAATACAGCAGGGTTTTCCCCAAACACAGGCCCTCACTGTACTCATTAATTATGCATGGCTTTCTAGGAATACACCACGTGCATAATATGTATGTACAAAGTTCACCCCTGACGTCTTCCTCATGTCCAATACAAACCATACTGAGGACCGAGACTCTTTAGGGTATAAATACACCACATCTTACCCCGGTAAAACAGAGGGAACCGAGACTTGCATGCTGACACACAGACCAGAGACGCTGAGGCTCCTGCATGCAGTCCCTCCAGCTGACAGTGGTCTGACACAGCCCTGACGGGGTGTCCAACTCGAGACCAGGACGGGGTCCCACACTCTTTTTATTCAGGTATGGGGGTTCGACTAAATCCTAGAAGATTCTTGGCTCTTAGCTTTTAGACCTACACATATGCTAGGTACACTCAGGTACATCTAGTTAGGCATCGTAGGAGTATCCGCACTTGCATAATGCTTTTATATTCATGTATGTATTCATGATTATCGCAATATGGTAGAACTGTTCTATCCCTTTGCTTTTATCGTACTGCTGATAATATATCTCTGCTATTGTCTGCTGGTTACCGCAGCACATATATTTTACACTAGAATAACTGTTCAATAAATACTTATTGAAACGCCCGACTGTTTATTCTGTGTAACTCTCTGAGACAAACCGAATAAGTGAGCACGAGTGATTGAGCGAAAGGTAGTACATTGTTTCCACGATTCTGAGGGAATCAGGGTTGTCATGATCTAAGGTTGCCAGAAACTAATCTCTCCCCGATAAGAGGAGACACTAGTGGCACTGTGAGCTAGCTAATGCAAAACAATCTAACATACGCGGTGGGGGTGCACAGAGTCAGTCTGCCACCAAGCCCACAGCTTATGTTATACAAACGCGCAGGTCCTGCATGGGTACTATAGGAACTACATGACACTATGTACTTTAAGTAATCCCCTACATTTCCTTGCACTTAAGGACTTAGGTCGAGATATACTAACAACCTTAGGTCCAGATATAGTAACAGTTTGTGTCGTGGTTGCTCCACTTTTTTGATGCAGCGACAATGCACAATATTATTCGGGATAATATTCTAGGACTGGAGCTGGAATAGTAAATATGCCTCCTGGACTATTTTGGCCAAACTTGCACTTTCCCGAAATATTCTAGAACTAGAGGCGACCTTTATAAATGCCAAACATGAAAATATTTAAAAATATTTCGTGAGTTTAAATAGCCCACTAATTATAACACATGGAGTACGTGTCAAATGCAAGATCTTTATTACTAAATTATTGTTTTAATGCATAGTGCGACTCAGTGGTTAATTTGTAAAAAAGTAAGTGCTGGGGCTTCATCAGGAGGCAGTTTGCACCAGCCCATTTCTCCTGTAACGCCGCCTAAAACAAAGCCAACTACTAACCAGGAAGTGGGGAGAGGGTGTGGCATAATGGCCAGAGCTGCTGACTTCGGAGCTGGTTAACCAGCTTCGAGGCTCGACATTGGCTCAACATCCAGTGATTCAGAGCAAATCACTTAGGGCCTTATTCTGAGTATGCCCGCTGTGAAATGTTTGGTGTTGAGGAAACAAAGGGGGCACTACAGGGCCTCCTTGTGCCTCTGCGCCTGGGGATACATGCAGACGGGCACATGTTGTGCCCCCCTGTGTACATGCACCCCCAGTTCCTGCAGGGCATGGACTTGACAGTTCATGCCCTGCAGGAACTTGCTTTGGCGTTCCCATTGCGGTGCCTTTTTTATATGCACTGTCGTGGGATCACCAAAGAACTGCCTGCCAGTGATGAAACAAGTCAAAATCTGGCAGGCGGTGCACACATGGGTTTGGAGGTGCGGAACGGTTCCGCTCCCACACCACCAAACTCATAATAAGGCTTATATGTCCCCTTGCTTACCAAAAATGAGTGTGTCCTTAACTGGTGCTCATGAAGCTATAGAGCCAGTGTTGATGATTGAGTGTTGTTGCTGAGCACCGGAAACCACCAGCTCAAATTTAGCACTGATACGACTCATGTAAACACAGCACCCCCTCATATAACCTTTTCCTGAAAAACACAGTCACATATTAACAACCACTAAAATATAGTCAGCAATTCCAGTCACCCTCTAGTTCGGACGCTGTTGTCACTAAATAGAGCTAAAGAACCCCTTTGTTCTACTTTACAGACGTCTGGTTGGAGACATAGGTACTCTGATTATGATCACTATAGGTTTGACCACAGAAGGCGGTGGACATGTAAGAACAAAGCCTTTGACTAACTGTAATATCACAATCGTTTGGAAGGGTGATGCACAGGTGTCAGGATGGCTGCATGGAGAAGCAATCATGGAGAATTAGGTCTTGATTTAGAATTTCCAATAACCAAAGATCCTCCAGCCCCAAATTACTATAGTTTATTACCATGCTCACGTGATGCTAACCTCTGGAGGGCAGCACAAAAAAGAGAAAACAGGACAAACCAACTTTCTCACACAAAAGCTACTTTGTGCTGAATGTTGATGTCATTTCAGTCCCAAAAACACTTTGGGTGGAGCACGATTAGCCCCCTCCTAATGTATGCAAAGGAGGCATAACAGAGAGAGGCAAGAAGCCCAAGGATTTCAACTAAAAGAGCTTGACATGGATTTTGCATGAAATCCAATGAGAAATACTAGCTTGCACAAACAATAAGCAAGCAGAATATTATGTGATCACACATAACATGTAATTTATGCGAAATTACACATTTTGCATGGTTTACTTATTGATGGTTATCATTGCTTAGGACTTTATAATTGAGTTTGCACCTTTCAAGTCACTTTTGTCTTAATATTGCATTCTTGTGCAACACTTACCATCACACAAAACAAAAAACTTTTACATGAACACCTTCGATTGTATTATCAACGGACAAATCTCTGAAGATTTGGCACTGCACAATTTCTTCTTGTTCGTGCAGTGCAGTACTGTAAATTTTCAGGTAGGGCTCCTTAGTTAGAACAATTGTAAATCTAGACCTTCAACCTTTAGAAAAAAGTTTTAAATACATAGGAGAATCTGCCAGGTTAAATTCTTCTATCAAACAAATAGAATGATGGAGGAAGGGAAAATTCACCCACAATTTTCCGCAGGTAAGTTTTGCCAGGTCAATCCTGATGAAATGTGCTGGGGAAAGAACCTTAGGTATTGGTACATGTGAATTCTGAGGCAGATAGCATAAAAAAACTGCATGTTGTTCTGCTTTTTCGAGGGAGCATTTGTGAAAGGCAGTATTTATCACACCGGGTAAATAACAAAACCTGGAGGTTTGGAATTAACCAGGTGGTGTACATTTAGCATCCCATATGGGGCTCTCAAATCGGGCCCTTACAAGCATGTTAATGAGTTTCAGAATTTACACCAGCAAAAGTTGAACGATTGTGGTATACGACACCGTACTCTGTACAGTTCCCAAATCAAGGGTGCTCGATCCCCGGGCCAACCATTCTAAAAATTTCCCAGTACTCATAAAGAACAAATACAGGAGGGAGAAGCACTCCTAGAGATTCATTTATAGAAATAGCGAGTCCAATAAAAAAGATTATATTATACATGAGATACCAAATAGAAAAATAAATCGTCAGTTACATCCATATCCAGTCAAATAAGAATGGACGTCACAAAACACTACAAATGGACACCACACCAGTTTAGAAAAATAAACTATTTTTATCTAAACCAAACAAGACCAAAATGACAAAAATCCAACATACATAACTCAAAATATCACTTTTAAAAGGTTTAAGTGATTCTTTCCATAGAACTCTATGGATGAGCTGAATTTAGCATAAAGTACTTTTGATGCATCAAAATCCAAGTCGAAAAACAGCTGCAACAGAGAAAAGTGTCAGAAAGCACAGTGATGCATCGGTTCTTGAGTCCCAGGGAAATGGATGCGTCAGTTCTGCTGCACGCAGGAGTAGTGTTGCATCGATTCCTTATTGTGTTGCGTTAAATCCAGAGGCAAACCCTTTTTGTGGGGTGATGCATTGGAAGCTTTGGCACATAGGTGGGATGCCTGACAAAATCCAGGTGCTGTGGGTCGATGCGGCGGCGAAACAGGCGCTTCGTCGATTTCCACTCGTGCAGACAGGGGATGCGTCGATTTATCCAGCCGCACAGAAGGACCTGCATTGAAGTCGGAGCAGGGGTCTTGGACATCGGAGACTTGGTGCAGCGGTTCTACGGGCTGCGAACAGGCACTGTGTTGATTTTTCAGCCACACCGCAGTGATGCATTGGTTTTTCAACCACACGGCAAGCTTGCGATGGAAAAAACGGCACTGGAAGGGCGATGCGTAGATTTTCAAGTCTTGAAACAGCAGAACCACCTCCAGGGGCCCAGAACTGGAACTGGCACCACTTGGCAGGTCAGAACTCCCAGCAGAGGAGTTCAGAGATGCTGCTGATGAATTCTTTGATGGCTCTGAGACTTTCAACAGGAGGCAAGCACACAGAAGCCCTTGGAGAACCTTGGAAAAGCAGGATACAAGAAAACAAAGCTCTTCATCTCTTCTTCTTGGCACACTCCTCAGTCCAGAAGTGTTTTAAAGATGTGGGGTTATAGGTTAAATACTTATACCCCTTTTGGCCTTTGAAGTAGGCATACTTCAAAGGAAATTTTTTGTTGTCGACAAGATCGTGCCTTGGCTCGAGACACACTACAGGGGAGAGGAGACAGCATTGTGAGAGGACAGGCACAGCCCTATTCAGGTGTCAGTGACAACTCCTCCCACCACTCTAGCTCAGGAAGACCCATCAGCCTGGTGATGGGCCATCAGGATATGCAGTGCCCACCTCAGCTCCCTTTGTGTGACTGTCTAGAATGAATGTACAAACAACCCAGCTGTCAGTCTAAACCAGACATTGATTCCACAGGCAGGAAGAGACACAGAATGGTAAAGCAAGAAAATGCCTACTTTCTAAAAGTGGCATTTTCAAACACACAATTTAAAAATCACCTTCATTAAAAGATGTATTTTTAAATTCTGAGCTCAGGGAGTCCAAACTTGAAATCTCTTTCTCTTCCCAATCGAAAGTTACACTTGTAAGATGTTACAAGGCAGCTGCTCCAATGACAACCTATGGGAGAGATAGCCCTTACAATAGTGAAAAACGAAATTGGCAGTATTTCACTATGAGGACATGTAAAACACACCAACACATGTCCTAGCTTTCACATACACTGCACCCTGCCCATGGATCTACCTTGAGCCTACTTTAGGGGTGCCTTACATGTAAGAAAAGTGAATGTTTGGGCCTGGCAAGTGGGTACACTTTCCAGGTCGACATGGCAGTTTAAGACTGCGCTTGCAGACACGGCCTGAAACATGTTTACAGGGCTCCTCATGTGGGTGGAACACCCAGTGCTGTATGCCCACTAGTAGCATTTGATTTACTGGCCCTGGGCACACACAGTGAACTTTACCAGGGACATACCAGTAAATCAAATATGTCAAGCATGGATTACCAAACATAATCACAATTTATACAGGGATCACTTGCACGTTTGCACTGATCAGCAGTGATAAAGTGCCCAGAGTACACAAACCTGGAAAGTCCAGCATACAGTCAAAAATACAGGAGGTAGAGGCAAAAAGACAGGGGAAACAACACCAAGGATGCCAAGTCTAACATGAACAAATGCCACAAAAATAAAAAGGAAAAAAAGAAAAGCATTTGCACTTAATGCTTGCAATAAAAATGTGAAATGTAAAAAATATTCACTAATTTGGATGCTTTAATTGTGATGTTTCTTTTACAGCAAGCTTTTCAATTACGCCACACATTTTATCATTGTTTTTTGTGAAGTAGACGAGAATTAATCGCCACCTAACCACGCACTCAAAATGCAAGCAGTTACAAAGTTACTATGACACTTACAAGAATATAAACTTTAAAAAAAGGACTACAGGCAAAATAAATAGCTAATATTCAAACGTAATATAAAGAATAAATTAAATAAAAAAGCATTCTTTGAACCACCTTTACAAATGGAGGGAAAGGAACTAATTTTAGACAGATGTGAACAATTTACACAGGCTTTATACAATTACTCAAAGTGAGGAGTGAGGGGTGTCAATGGTTAAAGTGGAATGACCCATTACCCCATGCTGTAGACTGAGATGGGCAAAAGAAAAACGCAAATGATAATTAAACAAACTAATATGTGCAGCCTGCTGACCAAAAGCCCCTGTATGCATGTATATTACGTGTGATTTTGAAGAAAAACAACAATCTAGTGAGACGGCTAAAGCTGTCATACAGGGCAGATCTAAACACATGGTTTTCCTTAAAAGCAATTTGAGCTAAAACACATTTACTTTCTTTGACATTTCTCAACGAGCCTCTATAATTGTGTGCATTTCGGTTGTTAAGAATGTGTGTAAAATGTAACATTTAACAGATGTCTACATTTGATACATCATATGTAAACTATGTAATGGTTCACGAGCAGCTAATTTAGCACACTGCAATAGAGTGTGCCTGTTGATATGCTGAAAGGAATGTGGCTCTGTAATCGAAACATTTAACGCCAAACTTGACAGTATTAAGTAATTCCAGCACGGAAGTTTAAATGTGGGAAGAGCAACCGTGAATTGTATAAATATAATAAGATACAAACCATCCGGCAAAATAAAAAAAATAAGAATATATATTTTGAAGGAATCATATGCCAATAGTTTTAAAAGACCCGTAAAGAATAACTGCACAACTTTAAAAGGAAGAGAAACCCTTATAAAAACAGCTGGTTACAGATGTTCATGGGTTGGAAAGGAGGGAAGCTACGAGATGCGTGGAATGTTCCAGATACCGCCGTACCACTCTGCTGTTCCATTCCAGAGAGAATTATCTGTATGTTGGTCTTGGGAAATCCAGTGAGGCCTGAAGTGCACATTGTTCCATTTCGCTGCCCTAATTGGGCGTACCACCAACTATCTTATCTACAGCGTTTTTGGGAATTTCGAAAAATAATCTTAATGGTATAAGGAGAATGTTGCGTGTTTACATTTTTGCTTCTTGACCTTTGCGCGAGATGTTTTGCTGAAGCAATAGTCAGCATGCTAATTTATCAAGTGCACGAGGAAACATGTCTTTGCATGCTTTTCCTTTTTCATTAAATGTTTGGCCCAATGCATGAACGAAACCATAAACCAGCACCTGGTGATTTACTACCTACCATGGGTGCAACTTACAATTTTCTGGAGTTCACAAAACTTTCCAGAAGTACAACTAAACCCAGACAATTGCAGGCTTTCAGGTGCACTCTAAATCTATTGTGAATTTTTTTTGGGTCTCTATGGAGGTATTCCTGGTACTGTAGTTGTACGATTACACATGGTGAAGTGCTATTGCCTTTCTGCAATGGCACATTTATTTCTCTGCAAGAATTTTTTTTTTTATCATGACGAAATCCCCCCGCTACACCACCAATAGTTCTTGAGGGTTACCTTCTCTCCTTGAACAGGGTGTACAAAGGGGATTTACTCCTGTCGTTGGCAAGAGTAAATCTCTTACCTGCTTCTGGGTGGAAAAGGGTCAGAGAACAGATTGAGGTGAGTTGGAGAATACCCAAAAATTCTTGCGTTTGAGGGTGTTCCTAAACTCAGCAAGAAAATCTTGACCAGAAATGCGCACTCCGCACCCCTTGAGGGGTATTTACTTAGACAATGCTACACCACCATTGGGTAATGCTGCACATGACTAAAAAGATTTATCAGTGCAGGGTTATCTTTTGTGACTACCCCACTACACTCATAAATCAAGCAACTTGTGCGTGTATGTCAGACCATGAATCAACGCTGTTGTAATTAATCCTTCGTTGACACAAACAGTATGGCTAGTCTCCTTGGACTTGATCCACAAAAAAGTGCGAAATCTGGATGCTCCCACATGAAAACTAAGGGGCATATTTATGAGAGCGTTGCATCAAGCTTGCACCACGCAATGTGTACATGCATGGCGCAAACCTCTAAGTCAGATTTTCGAAGCCACGCAAAGCCACTTTATGTGGCTTTGAATGGATTCAAATATCTGGAGCAAACAAGCACAGTGCAAATGGCTGCATTGCTTTAGTCTGTGCAAGGGAGGAGTTCTGTGGGCATTGCGGTGGGTGTTCCCATGCAACTCCCATGGTTTTTGACACATTCCCAGATTTACAAGGATTTGTAAACCTGGGAACGCGCCAAAATCTTACACCTTCCCAGGAGAGACGTAACAAGGAGAAATATCTTTATTTCTCTTTGTTTTTACCTCTTTCTATGTGTGCTGCATTCTGGAAGGTGCCCAAAAACAATCCTGCATGCAACGGAGACACCATTGCACCATGGTGCAAGGGTACCTGTGCTGGCGCTAGGTTTCCAAAATGGCACTAGCGTGGGAGAAAAAGACAGGAAGGTGCTGTATTGGATAAATAGGGCGCATTGCTGCCCTTTCCCTGTGACGCAGGGAAGCGCAGCAAGGTGAGTTGCTGTACTGCCCTGCATCACAAAAGACATAAATATGCCCCTAAATTATCATGCAAAAGCTTCCCTTCCTCTAAGCATCTAGCAAAAATTGGGTGATGCATGCATTATAACACCACTTAAGCCTGGTTGATTTAAGCATGAGTGCAGATAAATAAGCATCGGAGAGACTTTGTAGATTTGTTTGAATACCCACAAAGCAAAGCTATTGTCCCCTCGGAATAGCCACTAAATATGTCTGTGGCTCTCATTACACGTTTGTTAGAATAGGGTAGATTATTTACCACTTGTAGTAAATACCATCACACCAGTGCGATGGTATTTACCACGTGTGCTAAAAACCTCCTATTTCTAGTTTTCAACAGGAAAATGAGGCATAACATGCAGAATCAGATTTTAATTCACCAAATTCCGCATTTTTTGCCTTTTTTCGAGCCTTTTCCCCTGATATATTTCTGCAGGTTTGACTTGCCAGAATTTATCAGAGGAAAATTGCGAGGGTATGACAGTTATCCCACAATATGGAATTTTGATCATCGATGTGCAAACACATGTTTGCACAGGGACCAGAATTTAGGACTTAACTTGTAATAAGAGCTTCAATGTCTTTTACAGCTGCAGACAATTTTGTGGATTTTCTGCAGTAATATGTGATATCCATGCAGGCAGAAATCTGCAGATCCAACTTTGTGGTTTTGTATCTGAATTTTGTAGACACACTGGCCACTTTGCTGTCACAAAAGTTACACGTGCTTGCAGAAAATCTGTGGCTCATCACCCCATATCCTTTGAGGTAACAGAGACTAAACTAAATATGAAGGATTTAGATGAAATACAACAGAATACTTCAAAATACATGCCTGTGTAATGATATTACTTATGCTGGAAAAGAAATCATTAATTTGGACAATTTACATTAGAGTACTTAAGAGGGCATTTTTTTTTAAAGAATCCCTCAGACTGTTAGAGCACCAGTTTCATTGCATAAGGAGTGCACATACCTCAGAGAGAAATGTCATTCATATGATGCAGCAATGGACTTGCTGACAGAATTCACATACTGCCACATCAGTGCAGTTGAAGACTAACAAAGTTGTACTTTATGTCACACCTTTATGTCGGTGAAGCTGCAGGATCCCCAAGCTTTTGTGGGAAGGTGCAGACGTTCCCTTCAAAGGCAGAGAACCAATGCACACGATGACGCATGCAGAGTGGTAAACAAGACAGTTTCCTTATGTACATACTCAAGGGTACCCCAAAGCTGCTCTTATTATGTGGCCGGGCCTTAAATGGAAGTGCTTCCTCAGTGGAGGTCTGTTAGCCGGAGAAGAATCATCTAGACCTGGAATGGAAGGAAGTCACATTTTTCACTCCTCCAATGGGAAAAAGAGCTGTGTCTTTTGGTATTCAGTGCCAGGAGCCTTTTGCATAGGTTCACACTACACATATCAAATACATATATACGTACAAAGATGAGAAGTGTCTTAGTTCTAGCAAGAGTGGCTTCATCTTGCCGGCTACTTCTAAGCATCTTCCTAAATTTTGAGGAAGACTGTTTCTGTTTCATACCCAGGCCAGAAGACAGACTGATTGTAGTGGGTGGAGAGAGAGGTGGTGACCTAGTAGTTTGGAGTTGGGAAACAACATTTACTTTGCAGATCTTGCAGGCTGACTATGGCCTGTTGTCACTAGTAATTGCCAGCTGAGGGTGGTTTTTGAGTGTGATCATGAAAATGGCTTGTCTTAAAATGTCTGAGTTCAGCACACACGAACTGATGAGTCAACTGACAACACAGGCTGCACCTTCCCACTAGACTGCTCTACCAATTGGTAGAGCACCCCACGCTGTGGTGGGACCACCAAATCAAGGAGGGCGAGCCAAAGAACCTTAAAAATAAAGATGATTAACCTTTTTCCGACTATTCTGTATGTGAATTAAATCAGCCGTTATTCTAGGGAGAAATTATCGCTATACATTTTGAGGAATTTATGTGGCACTTAATGCAAAGTATATTTTTTAGGATTCTCTTGAGTGTAAACTGCAACGCAAATAATGCATCCACACCTCGCCAAAATACGAAGTTATATTTGATTTTATCAAAATTCTTGAATCCTCCCCCCTTCAGTGCAGGACCATCAGAACTTCACGATCATCAATAACAACATCCTGCAGGGACCGGTCAGAACAAAGTGGGACCAGCTAAGCAACACAATGAAACCACTGTACAAAACAAAATACATTTGGAAAGTTAGGGCTTGGTTTTTATGCTCACGTTCAAGGTCAATGCTTCATTACTTTGAATTAAGTTCAATACATTGGTGTTCAAACTAAAAATAATGCTCAAAATGTCCAGCAGCTTTTTTCACATGCGAAAATAAATGTATATGAACTGCAAACATCAATTGTCTGAGGGGGTCTTAAATATATACATTTTCAACATAGGGTATTTACATACTTCAGTGTCAGACATTTTCTTTTCCGAATCTGACTACAGTCACATGTTTACCTTCTTTGCATTTTAGTGCACCCAAGCAAAAAAGATGTGTTTCTGGGGCAACCAGGGCTAATAATAAACCACTATTTCCAATCTCTTTGCATGAATCAGATATGAAGAGAAATGTAAATAAAGGTGTTATTAATGCTAAATCTGGAAGTATTTACAATGTATAAAAGGTGTAAAGTAACCAACTACTCATGAAAGGTGTTGTCATGCTGCATTCATACAAAAGAGAAGGGTAGCCTAACTCCAGGTTTTCAGGGCACAAGCATGCACCTTAAATCATTAATTTCTTTTTGTGGGAGCGCGAGTATGTATGAACGTGATGCTTCATACAATGAGCTCATCATGTCACCCATCCACACTGGCCTGTGCACCTGTGATGCCACAGTTAATTGCTGTGACCTGTTAAAACTGGTTTCTCTGAGGAGAAAGGAGTGAATTTGAATGGGGAGTTGTTGAAAGTTTGAGTCTTGGAGAGGCCTCTGCTAGGGGATCGGACAGGCATTCCTTCAAAAGATTTTTTCAGGAGGTATTCTCTCAGGATCAAAGTCTATAGTAGTTCTTGCCTTAAGACTATCCCTTTCATGCTAACCAAGATTGGCATGAAAGGGTTTCCAGTATATCGGTTCAGGCATGAACTGATAGAGCCACTCTTTGGGACAGTGAATTGCCAGTGACGAGAACTAATACTCAGTAGACTAGAGATGTATTTAATTTATTAGGATCCTGTTAAGGGCTGCTGTCTTCATGAGCTAGATTGCTTACTGATATCTGACAGCTGATAGACGTGGAACATATGAATGTAGGTTGAATATTCTCCATTAGATGCCAGGGTTTGATAGTATCTGATGCTGCTCTATCGTCAAGACTACAAATAGTCTATGTAACTCCCATGTCGGAGGAAATGGTCTCAAAGCCACAATCCCTGACAGGCTGAACCATTAAAGTCACTAAATTAACCTGTGCTTAACCCTCTGGTAGCTTGGCACAAAAGCAGTCAGACCTAACTTATAGGCAATATGTAAAGTATGTATGTAATACACAAACAGTAACAAAGTGAAAACACAGGACAAGAAAAATCCCACACCACTTTAGAAATGTAGAGTACATTTTAATCAATTATTTGCCACCATAATGACAAAAATCCAATCAGTAGAACCAGAGTAATTCAATTTTTAAACTTAAAGTAAAAACTAGTGCCTAAAAGATCAAAGCGTCAACCACCGACATCTAGTCGCGTGAGACTGAGTCAAAGTCAAAAAATCTGTTCGACAGCGATGGAGAGCAGGTTGGATATAAGAGGTGGATTGGGCCCTTACCTTCAAACTTAGAAGGAATTTTGTGAAATATGTCTGAGGAGGTAAAGTTCAGTGGGACAAATTGGCAGACGGAGTCCGAATAGGGAGATGTCATCGTCGAGGAGCCGCTGGACAAATTTGCAGTGAAGATTTCTACGTCTGGACTTAATCTCTTTTATGGAAGTCTAAAATCTCTCGCGGGATGAAGCTGCAAGCTGTAGCCAATGAGGGTTCCATGAGGCCGGATACCCCTTCTGAAAAGCACCGCTGAACTGGATTTGCTGCTACAGAGAAGACCGTAGCGGGAGGTGCCATGAAGTCAGGCCACAGGGCGATGCACCTTGGGCAGATCGACGAGCAGGTAGGTCCACCTCTCCTCTCGGTTCTCAGAGCACTTTTTAGCCAACATTTTTAAGTCCCAAGTTTTGAATTTTGGCCATCTTGCCACTTTTAGCACCACTTCCAGTGGTCCAGGACTAGAAAGGAGGCACCACTTGGAAGGTCAGGACTCACTCAGGCTGGGTCCAGGTGCAGCAATGCAGTCTTCTGAAGTACACAGCAGGTCCCAGCAGCTGTCAGTCCTCTGAGAGTCCTTCCAGAGGTCCAGAAAGTGAACTGAAGAGTGAGTCTGAGTGTCCTATTTTTAGATCTGGTGCCTTCTTCGAAGTAAGAGAAGTTTCTAGAGATTTCCTTTGAAGTTTAGGAATTTCCTGCCTCTCCTGCTCTGGCTCCAACTAGGCTGCAGGCGCAATAGAGTATGGTGAAGTTCTTTGTGTGAGGCCTGTTGACTTGCAAGTGGGGCTGTACCCAGCTGCACCCCCGATCCTGCCTGTGACACCCATCCAAGCACAACTAGTCCCTCTATTGTGTGGCTGTCGGGGAGAACTATACAAAGTTCAACTATACCAAATCATGTGTCCCAGGAATATGTTGCACCAGATAGGGCAGGAAAATGGCAACTTTTATATGACCGTCGGAGGGATCAGAGTTGCCAAATAGGAGACTCCCGTACCTTGAAGTAAGTGTGACTACAGGACGGGGTTCCCACTCTGTCCCCGAGTTAGGATCAACATTGATGAAACTCGGTACACAGACGGTGTGTCTACAATAAGGGCTATATAAGCCCCCTAGAAGTCCCCTACCAGATAGTGAAAAAACTAGGAGGGTACATATATATAACTTTTTCTAGGGATCCGTATCCTGATGAATGCCATTGACCCACTAGGGCGGTAATTTATGGCAGAAACATGTTGATACAGCAGATAGGGAAATGGTGTCGTTGCCTGCCCATATACCCTGCTTTTGAAATTTTAACCCTGCATAGTGGGATCCATATTAAAGACAGCGGATACCCACTTAGACAGTTTTAATAATTTCTTTCTCTGTGGGAGGGATCCCTACTGAATGATTTCTTTTCTATATTCTGTTTTTCTCAGCGCTCCTCCCTGGATGTTGGCCTGCACCAGGGAGTCGCAGCGCCCCTATGTTGAAGCATGCCACTCATTGAGTGGGTGAGGGCAGTATTTACACCCTTTTGGGATTCCTAGATTGGGACATTCATTGCAAATTTTTTAATTTTTCAGCTTTTACCTCTCTCATTTGTGTAGGTGAAGAATGTTTTTTCTACACTTTTATTTAAACAAAACGTTTTGAAGCAGGAGGAGACGGGATGGCCCACGTCCTATAAGGTAATATACATGAAAAACTGGTCCATGGGTTACCTTTAGTTACTAGTCCTTCTCGAGCAGCGAGTAGTACAGTAACATTTTATAAGTGCCATTTCCAAAGTGTGACTTACCAGGACATTTAAAATGAAAAAGTACATGTCAACCTTTTAAATACAATGCACCCTGTACTATGGGCTACTTAGGTCTTACCGTTTATATAATAAAAGGGTAGTTTAAGTCTTGGCAACAGTTTTTTTTTCCAAGTTTAATTGGCAGTTTAAAACTACATTATGGCGGCAATGGCAGACGTGGGACATGCTTTAAAGGGCTACTTAAGTGGGTGGAACAATAGGTGCTGCAGGCCCACTAGTAGCATTTAATTTACAGGTCCTGTGTTTATGGTATACCACATTACTAGGGACTTTTAAGTGAATTAAATATGCCTATCAGGTGCAGGCCAAGTTTACCATGTTTTAGGGAGCGAGCGCACACACACTTTAGCACTGGTTAGCAGTGGTAAAGTGTACAGAGTACTAAGGCCAGCAAAAATGAATTCAGAAAAATAGAAGGGAGAAGAAAAAACATTTGGGCAAAGACCACCCTACGGCTGACAGGTCTAACAATCTTAAAACCACAAATAGATTTAGAGGCTCATTGTGATTTAAAATGTGTTTGCTCATTGATTGTCACAGATGTTTGCTTATGTCTCCCTCGATTTTGCCACGATTCCACACTTCCCTTAAAACCACATTAGAGCATAATCAATCTTTTGCTGCAATTCAGGATGTTCTGCTGGGAGACATGATTCCACTAATCTCTAGGATTCTTTCCAACCAGCCCAATATTAACTACAGACCCTCCCAGTTCCTTCAAACTCTGTGAATTAAAGGTTGTTTCCTGCCAACCTGTTGCTAAGCAGAGTTTGAAAAGTATGTATCTTTTTTAATGCAAAGTAAATCAAAAGCAAAATTTCTACTCAGTCGCATTCTACATTAGAGGAAGGTTGCTGTCTTCTGAGCAGCAATACAATAAGCCATGCCCAAGCCCAAATAGTCATTGAAAACCATCATGCATCTCTGACGTCTGCATAAGCTACTACTTTCCCTCCAAGACACACCACAGAACCTTAGCATGTCCTATGGGTGGATGTCCCTGCATCCTTATCTAGAGTGCCATTATCATTAAAGCACTTCTAATAAAGCATAAGGGATGTTGTATTCCGCTTTAGGGGTCCGTATATAGGTTTTCCTGAATCATGTCCTTATATAGACACAATTCGCCTTGCCCTTATATAGGCATAGAATCCCTGTCCTTATTTAGGCATTAGCCGTGCACTCCAAATACAGGCATGGTCCCCGACATCCATCCACCCTAACGTCACAACGAGTTCTTAGAAACCAGACCCTTAAGCTTCGGGAGTTGCCCTAGCACAGGACTATTGATTTCTCCAAGAACTCATCTATTATGTATGAACCGTTATACCTTAAGGGTTCATTCCTGACGTCTTCCTCTGTCCGACTTCACGTCAATGCTAACATTCCAAGACACCTACCAGGTATAAATATACCGTCCCTTGCCCAAGCAAGTTAGAGGAGACCTCGACTTCAGAGGAGCCCGTATCCCGGCCTGACGCACTGAGAAGACGCTGTCATTCCTGCACGCAGACAAATCCAGCTTCCAGTGTTCTGACTCCCTTCGCGGGGTGCTAGAGTTCCAGATCCGGCAGGAGATTCCCACCTCTCTCATTCTCAAGGTATGGAGCTGACTAGATCCTAGAGGGACGCTTGGCATACTAGACTTAACATACTCTTAGTAGAGAATGCTCCACCTACTTCTACCTTGCCCTACACCTAGACTAGGTTAGGTACATTGGGGTAGAACTAGCTTAGAGACGCATCGTATGAGTACTTGCATTCTTAGCTCATGTTATTTATGTGCGTGAATATATGCTAAAAGATAATGCTAGCGCAGTATTATTTATTTCTACTGCTTACGCTGTACATTATTTATCTTGCATACTGTCTTGTGATCATAACAGCACATATCTCTTACACGAGAAACAAGACTGTTCAATAAAACCCTTTTATTGAAACGCCCGTCTTTCCTTTCTGTGTAACTCTGTAGAAACTAAGCATGCACGATTGAATGAGTGAAACTGTTATCTATTGTTTCCACGATTCTGAGACATGTTCCGCTTCTAAAGGGAAACAAAGTTGTCATGTTTTTCGGTTGCCAGAAACTACTCCCTTCTTGTTCTCAAGGAGTTTCTAGTGGCCTCTGAGCTAGCTGGCACAGGTAATTAAGTTTAATATAATCAATAGGGACATACCGACCTTAGTCCTATGTCAAAACTATAGCTTATATTATTCCAATGCGCAGTGCCTATTAGGGAAATAGGAACTACACTACATGGCGCCCAAAGGTTTGGTAAGGCAGTAATTTAACGCTAGATACTGAGTAACTCATTCGTGCTTTTCTCAGAGACCCCTACTCACATACTCCATAAGACGTCCGGAGTGGGTAGGGTTAAATATCCGCCATAACTAAATAGGGAAGCACCCTATATATTAGTTGTTTGGTTTGTTCAACGTTGAAGGATACAGTGTTCCAAAATATTGTGCACCTTATCTTTTTGTTTCCTTGAAACTTGTTCTACATTTTTCAAAAAACAAAATGACCGAAACCAGTGGAGCTGCGGCTGACCCAGACATAACAGTTTTTAACTTTACAGGTTTAAATGAACCTGAGGAGGGTGTTATAGACATCGCTCCAAACTTAAGAAGAGCCATCACTCTAAAACTTATAAAACACGGCCTACCACCAAGAGGAGGTAGAGCAGTTTTCGTGATAGAGGCACACGAATCCTTTCAGACAGAGGTATTCTATTCATGGGTAATATTTCCTGAATCAAATTCAGTAACAAGACTGTTTCACTTCTAAAAAGAAGATGAACCACCAGAGGAATATATTCCTTTCGAGGATATTGAAATTCCACTAACATACCAGGAGCATCAGCTCTGGTTTAAAGGCGCCCTAAAACAACACAAAAACATTACCAGGCTCGGTCCACTAGGTAGTCCAGGAGCAACATGGCCGATTCTAGCCGGCTACACTCCTCATCCTGACATCGAAATAATGTCAGACGAGGAACTACTTACTCAACTTACAGAGTTAATAAAAATCTACAGACAATTAGTCCAATATGTCATGCGGACTTTCACAGTCCAACCACCATTAACCATTCCAAATCAAACTCCTCAACAGGGGAATACACTAAAAATTACACCACAGACTCTGTACGCAGTCATGGGAAAAATGCCCACAAAACGTGAGCAAATTCCATTCTGGATAGCTCAAAAAATGACTCAAATCGAAGCAGTATTTCCAAATACTAGCCCATATGAGAAACACAGAATCCTAACCATCTGTTTACCGATGGGGATCACACCACAACTGGAAGACTGTACCACTTGGGGCTCAGACTTTGCTGCCATCTATACTAAAACACATGGTGTTCCGTCAATTGCGGTAATACCTGATGTCCTAAAACAAATTCAAAACGAATACGGGGCAGAGCCTGCTCTAAATTTAGGTATGAAATTACTGAAAAATTTCGACCAGGTCTCAACAATAATATTATCTAATATTAAAGGGGAGGCAGCAGCAGTGGCGATCCGCCAACGATTAAGGGAATTCGATGTTACAGAACATCAAACAGAACTACCCAGAATAATAGAACAATCTTATGCAGAATTAGGCAGAGATAGTTTAGTTGGAAGACCATTGAAGCCAAAACTATCTGAAAGTCCTGAGAAGGACTCTATTAAACAAACTCCTACATCTTCTAAAAAGAAGTGGGAAACTAATAAACGAAATTCAAACGAGAAACGTTCTCAATCCCGAGGTTGGTCTCCTCAAAAAGAGCCCTCTGAAAGGAGGTATAACCTCAGGAATAGGGATAATTAAAAACCTGACAGGTATCAAGATACTGATACACGTTCCTCTCGTACCTTTCAGATCTCGTCACAGACATCGGAAAGAAGAGGATGGTCAGAACATAGAGAAGAACGCGTGAAATCGAAAGACGACAAACACGTTCCGAAAAGTAAATCAAAACCTCAATTCTCAAAGAAGAAGGTAGCAGGTCTGAAGGTCAGACATTCCGAGGATACTGAGAACACAACTCAAGAATGGAGAATGGGCTCAGACAATGCTGGACAGTGCAGCAGAGGTCACAATGGCTCGCCAGAACCTGAAGGAACTTCTGGAGATAGTGGACTTGAATGAGTACATTACAGTTGAGACTGTAGACACCAGGGTTAGTACTCCACAAAAGTTATATGAAATAACACTCCGGATGGAGGGACACATACCTAGACAGGTGAAAGCACTTTTTGGGAACAACTTTCAAGGGGCTATGACATACTTCTAGCAGAAAAGACTGGCCACCACAATTTGTCAGGGAGTGCCCACATGGCGAGGACATTATTATGCCTGCCTTCTCTAACCATATTCCAATTCATCTACAATATACTTATGCCAGGAAATGGGCAGTTGCCCAGGCCCCAGCATTATACAAAAATCATGTAGGATGGGATGAGGACTCACCTCACCACACAATGCATCTAAAAAATGAACCTACTGCACAAAGGCAGTACCCAATAAAGCAAGAAGCTAAAAAACAGGTCAGGGAGATCTTAGATCAACTTGAATACCAAGGGGTGATTGAAACATGCACCTCTTCAATGAACAATCCTTTGTTTCCTGTCTCCAAACCAGACAATACATATCGTCTAGTTTTGGATTACAGACACTTAAACACTTGTTCAAAAACATTTGCAGTGCAAAATGCACATAGTACAGCATTAATGAATAACATTGTGCATAAAAATATAAAACCACATTAGATATCTCAAATGGTTTCTTTTGTCAAAACATAGCACCTGAAAGCAGGTACTTAACAGCTTTCTCAATAATGGGGACCCAGCGTCGATTTTGTCGACTCCCACAAGGGTTCAAGAACTGCCCGGGGTTATTCTCAGCGAGGGTAACGGAGTTACTACAAATTTATGATAATGAGGCATTGTCATATGTCGATGACATCTATCTGACAGACGATGACCTGGACAAACACTTGAACAGGGTGAGCACCATTATACTGGGCTTCGCCTCTGAGGGCTACAAATTCAACTTTAAAAAATCCAGAATTGCCCATCTCAATGTCCTTTTCCTAGGATATGAGCTTTCAAGTGAAGGCAAGACCTTGGCAGCCAACTTTTTAGAAAGGTGTGCGCTGCTCCAACCTCCTAAGACGCTTAAAAATTTACAATCCATCCTGGGTTTCCTAAATTTTGGAAGAACTTACATTCTAAATTATGCAGAAAGGGTTAAACCTCTCTACGCATTAATCAAACCTGATTTTTCAATCAAAAACTGGACACAAGAACACACAGAAATCTTGCGTTCACTCCAAGCTAACATGTTAGCAACAAATCACTTACAAACACGCGTAAGTCAACGCAATTTAGTGATCCGAATAATTTCGGGTCAATGCGGATTCACCTACTTAACATTTAACGAGGGTGAAAAAGTACCAATTGCATACAAATCACACTTGTATACACAAGCAGAAATGCGCTTCACTTCAACCGAAAAAATTCTGACAGCAGTTCAAACCGCTGTAGAAAAAAAGAAAGAGCTCTAGCCCAAGGGAAACGCATTATTGTCGTAACCCCAGTTCCGGCCTTAGAGGCGGTAACTAAAGCGAGCATTCCAAATGCTAAAGCATTACATCCAAGATGGATACAGTGGGTTAATTCTCTTGCTGCAACAGATGTTGAATATGTTTTTGATCCCGATCTAAAAACACAAGCGTTCCTGCAATATGAACATGAATGTCCTCTGCCTACTGAGATTCTGCCTCTCGATCAGTACGAATTCATAATTTACACTGACGGATCCGCACAACCCGCAACAGGGAGTAAGCAAGCTTACAGTGCAGCGTGCGCAATCGTTAAAGGTCGCATGCACGATGGCAAATTCAGACCTATGGTCACAAAAACCCAGTCTCTAGGAGATTGCACAGCTCAGCGAGCTGAACTACAAGCATTCAAACTGGCACTTGAAAGTACAGATCGAGAATTCCCCGCACTAATAGTGTGCAATTCTTTCTACTGTGTGCAGTCGTATAATGAATATATACAAACTTGGCTTGAAAACGGGTTCAAAGATGCAAAAGGTGGCACAATAAAGCATAAAATGCTTTGGGAACAAGTAGTTCAGTTAAAAAGCGAACTACCACAGGCTCACGTGATCCATACACTGAGTCATCAACATGATGGCGTTCACGTTGCAGGGAATTCATTGGCTGACGAAGCCGCAAAGGGGGCTGTTCAGACAGCTTCCGTAGCTGCGATCACTCGTTCAAAAACGAAAATAGACAGTGAGATAATGTTGGCTGTCAATGCTACGAGCAAAGACAGTGGTGCAGCGTTACCAAAAAAGTTTCCACTCAAGTACTCTTATGTAATTGATGCGAACAACGTTCCTTTTGCTCGAATCCCTGGAGTGGGGGATAGGGTAATTCCAAACAAGGAACGAAGATTAGGACTAATCCTAGCAGCACACGAAGGGATAGCCTCTGCCCATGCAGGCATTTCTGCAACAGTATCTTTACTAACACAAAGATATTGGTGGCCTGGCATTAGGAAGCAGACCAAGAACTATGTTCTGGAATGTGAAATTTGCCAACAGATGAAAGTCTCCACAGTGAAACGTCCTGCGCAGACACCCCTGTTAATTTCAGACAAACCATTAGCTTGTGTTTACCTGGACCACTGCGGTCCCTTGCAAAGGGACAGTAACTATAAATATATCATGGTCGCAGTGGATTCTTGCTCTAGGTTCCTATGGATATGGCCTCAGCGCTCGGCTGACGCTCGAACTGTTATAAAAGATTTGCGAGTCTTTATCGGCACATACGCAATAGACACGCTACATTCTGACCAGGGCCCTGCGTTTAGCTCTCGGGCTTACAAAGACGCCATGGCCAGTCTGGGCGTTGCATTGCGGTACTCCTCTCCGTTTCATCCTGAGGGAAATTCTGTTGTGGAAAGGAAAAACCGGGACATAAAGCAGTCTATAACAGCTAGGGTATTAGGTTCGGGTGATGGGTGGGTCAAACATCTTTATGGGGTCCAACGCTCATTAAACAACTTGCCAAGAAGTTCTCATGGGGGGGTCACTCCGTATGAGGTCCTATTTGGGACAAGAATGTGGGTGCCCGATCTGGAATGTAGAGGCACAGTGGTGGAAAATAAACCCTTTGATATCAAAGATCGTTTGGCTGTTTTACAGGACCTAAATGAACTAAGAACGAAACAAAGCAACGTATTCCTGCAGCCAACCACCACTGGAGAAAAACCGGCGGTCCCAGCAAGGCCTGTCTGGATTCCAAAAGTTGGGGATCTAGTCAGAGAGAAGATTGCGGACAAGAAGGAATTTGGACCTTCTTACAGACAACCAGTACCTGTCCTGGCCATACACGGAACAAGAACAGTACAATATGCCGCCCCTTGCTGGAAAAAAGGAGAAAAGATTTGTGTCCATCGACCTCATCAAACCACAGTATGTGGCCAATATTAAATGGTAGGCCTCGTGGACTCCGACCTAGTAGCAGACACACTCCTCTCGCTACTATCCAAGAGGTTCAGACTGAAAGACTGATAACCATCGAGAATTCAGCCGTAACAGATGAAGGACTGAGCAACAATGCTATGGAACACATCCCTCTTGAAACACAAGTAACAGTACGTCCAAATACACCTGTCTACACCAATGTAACAAGTGATCAACTGGTTCCAGCGATTTCTACAAATCCTGATGCAATTCCAACAATTGACAGAACTGCTTCTGGCTACTTCATTAACTTTGATACGTTTTCTGAGGATCCAAGTGAGCCCGAGACGTCGCCAGCATCAAAAAATTTTAAACGGCAAGTACAAGACTTTTTGCATATTTTGAAAAAGACTTATCTAGTTTCACCATGGATTGAACTTTGGGTTATTTCTGGAATATTTTTCTTCCTACTTTGGCTAGCTTTGGTTATGACTATGAGCGTGCTTATAAATGGGAGATACATCCATTTGGACATTGAAAGAAAAGAAGTGAACTTACTTTTGAAACCTCACAAATCATCCCATCGTGAAACAAGAGACTTGTCTGCAGTGAACATCACAGCCGTTCCTATACAGGATGGTATAGTGTGGGACACAACTGATTTTGATATTTTTGGCCCGACGGAACATTTGAACATTCCACATTTATTTAAGATCTCACTAAGTGATTTTGTTTCATCCAGTACCTTTTCTGATGATTGGGACTTTGAAACTGTAAATAATATGATGTTTGACCTAGAAAAATCTGCTGCATTTTCTAATAATGAATATTTAGAGGGTTCATCAGACTATGAACAGCTGTATTGCTATAACCACTATGGTCATCATTTTTTGCATAAATCTGCAACACCTAGAAATGTGTTTATGTTTAACCAATGGGAGCATTGTCCTACACCTCCAAAAGGTAGTTCAAGAACATTTGCTAAAAAGTTTCCATATTTTTCAGGATACAATATATCAGATCCAGAAACATTTTACTATAGAAATGTAAACAAAACAGGACTGAAAATTATGTTAACAAATACAAAACAGATTTACTCTGCAGCTTTTATTGCCCAATTGCCTAGACAGGGTTTCGACTTATGGAAAGACATAATAGACACAAAATCTGTCTGGGGTATTAAAGATTGGCAAGTGCAGGGGATAGAAGCTTTGTTTAGAGCCTGTATCGTCCCTCAACAAATAATGTTTTTGAATGACACGGTCCAACAAACGTCTTGCCTTGGGTTAGCCAAGATTAAAGACATGAAAAAACCTTCTGTACCAACACCTGCAAGTGATAACAATACACAGGCAGCGGTTACAGTTGACACCATACTACAACTCAACAGAACAAATCCTGTTTGGAGAAAATGGTTGATCTGACACAAACAACTGTCAAGAGAGATTCCTGAATAAAACACAGGGGTTTACTATTCATAGGCCAGACCCACGATACGTCCAAAGACAGCATCCGGGGGTAGTAACAACATACAGTGTAGGAAAATTATGCCTCGATTGGCTGCAAAATTCTACACTTAAGGATGTGAAACAACACTTATCTTTACTTAAAGAAGACGCAGACCTTAGGGAATTCTTGCTTTGACCAAGAAAACTGCGTCAAAAACGTTTCATATATGCCGGCATTTATGCTGCTTATAATGAAGCATGGAAGGTGTCACAGATGGAGGCCGCAGAACGAATACGTGAACTTGATCGTATTAATTTAGAGGAAACTCTCTCTGTGGTCGACAATGGGTTAACAACTTTGTCCTCCAGAATTTATTCATTGGACAGTATTGTATCCTCTGCTATCGACATACTGGAACAAGATTTAGCCATGTTACAGCAAGGCCAGTCTCAGTTACGTTCTATTATGTTATTAAGCTGGACGCTGCAATCTTTGCGTGCGGGCTATGTGCCTTGGCGTTTTATCAACACGTCGGCTCTGTTTGCAGAATACAATCTAACTGATAAACAGATCGAACTGGCACAAAGGGGAGCAAAGTATATAGTACTGAGCATTGAAAAACTTGAAAAATTACCATTCACAGTGGCAGAAAAACCGGCTACAGAATGGCTTATTCATGGCAAAATTAGTCTACCTGTGACTACTTTTCAGTTTCAGTATTGCCTTAAACAGATGCAAACAGGCAAATATGAAAGGTTGGGTAAAGAATACATTAAGACATCCTGGAATCTACCTTATACATATAGATGTTGGAGTGGGGATCGTGAAGTGTTTCTGAGCGGTACACACTGTGAAAGTGCACTAAGTGGTTCACTGATTTGTCAGGACATTTCTTTACATGGGGCTTGTAATGGTTCTGTGGCAAATTTGTCCTGCCACCAGCAGGGTACACCAGCTGCTGTGATTAATCCAACGTTTGGACAACTTTATAATGGGAGTTACCTCATGTTGAATGATCAGAGTTGCTGTGGCATGTTGCCAGGCATCCCATATCTAGTAACGGTCAACTCCAGGGTCACTTGCTGTATGCAAGTATTGTTTGCCCCAATAGACACAGTCAGGGAGTCGCCTCTATGGCCTTCGTTGAATGTCTCTTTTATACGATTTGATACTTTAAGCAGAATGAAAGCCATGCTTATACAACAATCAGTGCCTTTGACCTCGGCAAAAGAAACCTATGATCTACAAGTTGCAAGGACTTCGGCTGAGATACAAGCTTTAATTCGTACAAACTGCCCTATACATTTCGTAGAATTGATAGGACGTATCTTTAACATGTCTGATACAAGCGGAATTGTACATGTATTTAAGACCATCTGTTCCGGACTATTAGCACCTTTCCAGGCTGTCCTCGGAATCATCCCAAACTTCGCACATTCGGTGTTTGGTGGTGTGCCGTTAATTCTAGCACTTGTTGCAGGAATTCTGTTTCTATTCCTCCTGCTACGCTATGGCAAGCCTCTTCGCCAACATCACTCCGAGCGATGTGGAGAGAGCCCTCCTTGAACGGAAATGCCATGAGCGAATAGTACAGCTTTTGGGCATGCCTCGTCTACGGGAACTTAATACAACGTGGTTCCTGTCAATCAGACCAATCTGGCAAGATTGCATCTTACCTGTTCTACGCTGCCTGTTTTGCGGTGAAGAATGCGTGCTAGACACCTGTCTAACACTCCCATCAGTCATGCCAATGGATATCGATACTCTGCTGGACCCGATAACGGCCCATGCTGTGTGTTGTCCCCAGAGGCTTCCAATCCTGATGGCGGCATTCATTGAGATCTCACAGACGCTTCCGGCTGCTGCTGAGGTACGAGATGGATAAACGGGCACACAGGTAACAACGGACGCGAACATTGCATCTTCTGCTGAAGGTGATGTTTCTCATCTCTGTGCGATTAACCTTCTGAGCGAGGTGTTCCAAATGTCACCAACTTCGGTGGACGATATTTTGGCTACGGAAATAGATGATCTAATGTTTGCCCCAGACCCATACATTGACTTTCATTCGGCTCACAGTGTACCAGGCCAACAATGAAATTTGGCCTTCATATTTTCAAAACTTGGAACTTTTCCCAGAAATTGAACTTCTTCTTTTTAATCTTTGAAATGACATGGCAAAAGAACAATCTGCTTACAGTAGAACTAGTCTTATAAAACGGACTTCTTTGAATACTTCCAGGGACACATTGTCACCTTACTTGTCTAACATTTCATTTACTTCCATGATATGCAATGGCTTTGATTTTAAGAACTTGTCGACCATTTCATGATATGTATATATTTCTGTTTCATTCACGTTGCATTTTACTTCCGTTATATGCTTAGAATGAAAACGATGCTTTAAATGTACAGTACCTATGGCATTTCAACAGTTTTGAGCTTCTTTTAAAGTGCTTTTAGAAATGTTTTTAGTAATATGTGGTACTCAATTTTATGTTTAGCATTTAAAATGTTTAGCATTTAGTATTATCGTTCAATCGAAGATGGAGTGGGTGTTGTATTCCGCTTTAGGGGTCCGTATATAGGTTTTCCTGAATCATGTCCTTATATAGACACAATTCGCCTTGCCCTTATATAGGCGTAGAATCCCTGTCCTTATTTAGGCATTAGCCGTGCACTCCAAATACAGGCATCTTTACCGACATCCGTCCACCCTAACGTCACAATGAGTTCTTAGAAACCAGACCCTTAAGCTTCGGGAGTTCCCCTAGCACAGGACTATTGATTTCTCCAAGAACTCATCTATTATGTATGAACCGTTATACCTTAAGGGTTCATTCCTGACGTCTTCCTCTGTCCGACTTCACGTCAATGCTAACATTCCAAGACACCTACCAGGTATAAATATACCGTCCCTTGCCCAAGCAAGTTAGAGGAGACCTCGACTTCAGAGGAGCCCGTATCCCGGCCTGACGCACTGAGAAGACGCTATCATTCCTGCACGCAGACGAATCCAGCTTCCAGTGTTCTGACTCCCTTCGCGGGGTGTTAGAGTTTCAGATCCGGCAGGAGATTCCCACCTCTCTCATTCTCAAGGTATGGAGCTGACTAGATCCTAGAGTGACTCTTGGCATACTAGACTTAACATACTCTTAGTCTACCATACTAGAGAATACTCCACCTACTTCTACCTTTCCCTACACCTAGACTAGGTTAGGTACATTGGGGTAGAACTAGCTTAGAGACGCATCGTATGAGTACTCGCATTCTTAGCTCATGTTATTTATGTACGTGAATATATGCTAAAAGATAATGCTAGCGCAGTATTATTTATTTCTACTGCTTACGCTGTACATTATTTATCTTGCATACTGTCTTGTGATCATAACAGCACATATCTCTTACACGAGAAACAAGACTGTTCAATAAAACCCTTTTATTGAAACGCCCGTCTTTCCTTTCTGTGTAACTCTGTAGAAACTAAGCATGCACGATTGAATGAGTGAAACTGTTATCTATTGTTTCCACGATTCTGAGACATGTTCCGCTTCTAAAGGCAAACAAAGTTGTCATGTTTTTCGGTTGCCAGAAACTACTCCCTTCTTGTTCTCAAGGAGTTTCTAGTGGCCTCTGAGCTAGCTGGCACAGGTAATTAAGTTTAATATAATCAATAGGGACATACCGACCTTAGTCCTATGTCAAAACTATAGGTTATATTATTCCAATGCGCAGTGCCTATTAGGGAAATAGGAACTACACTACATGGCGCCCAAAGGTTTGGTAAGGCAGTAATTTAACCCTAGATACTGAGTAACTCATTTGTGCTTTTCTCAGAGACCCCTACTCACATACTCCATAAGACGTCCGGAGTGGGTAGGGTTAAATATCCGCCATAACTAAATAGGGAAGCACCCTATATATTAGTTGTTTGGTTTGTTCAACGTTGAAGGATACAGTGTTCCAAAATATTGTGCACCTTATCTTTTTGTTTCCTTGAAACTTGTTCTACATTTTTCAAAAAACAAAATGACCGAAACCAGTGGAGCTGCGGCTGACCCAGCCATAACAGTTTTTAACTTTACAGGTTTAAATGAACCTGAGGAGGGTGTTATAGACATCGCTCCAAACTTAAGAAGAGCCATCACTCTAAAACTTATAAAACACGGCCTACCACCAAGAGGAGGTAGAGCAGTTTTCGTGATAGAGGCACACAAATCCTTTCAGACAGAGGTATTCTATTCATGGGTAATATTTCCTGAATCAAATTCAGTAACAAGACTGTTTCACTTCTAAAAAGAAGATGAACCACCAGAGGAATATATTCCTTTCGAGGATATTGAAATTCCACTAACACACCAGGAGCATCAGCTCTGGTTTAAAGGCGCCCTAAAACATCACAAAAACATTACCAGGCTCGGTCCACTAGGTAGTCCAGGAGCAACATGGCCGATTCTAGCCGGCTACACTCCTCATCCTGACATCGAAATAATGTCAGACGAGGAACTACTTACTCAACTTACAGAGTTAATAAAAATCTACAGACAATTAGTCCAATATGTCATGCAGACTTTCACAGTCCAACCACCATTAACCATTCCAAATCAAACTCCTCAACAGGGGAATACACTAAAAATTACACCACAGACTCTATACGCAGTCATGGGAAAAATGCCCACAAAACGTGAGCAAATTCCATTCTGGATAGCTCAAAAATGACTCAAATCGAAGCAGTATTTCCAAATACTAGCCCATATGAGAAACACAGAATCCTAACCATCTGTTTACCGATGGGGATCACACCACAACTGGAAGACTGTACCACTTGGGGCTCAGACTTTGCTGCCATCTATACTAAAACACATGGTGTTCCGTCATTTGCGGTAATACCTGATGTCCTAAAACAAATTCAAAACGAATACGGGGCAGAGCCTGCTCTAAATTTAGGTATGAAATTACTGAAAAATTTAATCGATAGGGACATACCGACCTTAGTCCTATGTCAAACCTATAGGTTATATTATTCCAATGCACAGAGCCTATTAGGGAAATAGGAACTACACTACAGGGACATCTAACACTTTTTGGGGGATGTCTTGCATTATCCCAACACGAAATAGGCCTTTATTCTTTATCAAATGCTCAATTCTTCCTTCACTTGTGACATGTGTCTGCTAGACTCTTAGAGAAATCTGAGCAACTCTACCTGAAAAGACAACAAACTTAAATTTAGTGCACACACCATTGTCAGTCAGGAAAGCCATTGATTCACTACATAACATCCTCTGCAACAACTAAGTGCATCAAACTAACTACATATTATGAAAACTTCTAACTGTACCCCTATAGAAGTGGGAAGCATATTTAACCTTAAAAAGAGCATTTTGTTGCTCAAACTCCACATTCCGCCCATCCATCATTTGTATTCCTCAGTGTGTAAAGTGCAACAGGTATGCACAGGTGGGTTCCATGTACACTGCCACTGCAACTAAGATGCATCCTACTGAAGAGTTCCTACCTAATAGGATGACACTGTTTTGGTGTTCTGGTGTTGCTTGGTCCCAGTTAAGAGGGGGCCTGGACTGACATTTCGAGCTGGACTGTTCTTACTGGAACAGGATCAAGGATGATTTGCATCTGGCTGGTTAATGTCAGGGGTAAAAACGTGAGCAACAAAAAAAGATGGAGTGGGATGCGAACCTGAGTAAATGCCAGTGGCTGAGATTAATTCAAGCATACCATTTGTCCCTTTTTTTTTATTCCTCTGTGCGACATCCTTATTATTGATGATGCATTGTTACTTCTGATAACTGAATTAACAGCACCAGAGCATATTTTCTATCGGAAAGATCCATGCCAAACATGCAAATGCCAAATAAGACAAGTATGTATTCCATTCAGCATGGGGTTTCTAGGCCGTGTCATCACATCGTAGTGTAAATAAAAATATTCTCTCACAACATAGCAAGATGTAGCAAATGAGCCACCCCCACAGTGGTGTAACAATAGCCCCCGCAGCCCTCCCCAGTGCGGAGGGGCCCGAGCTCCAGGGAGCCCGTCAGGCACTTGCCCCTAGCATGAGAGCTCCTGACTGGGTCCGGAGAGTGGGGCATCCCTCCTTTTAATTTGCAAGGGGGGGTCCCTCAAGTTTCGGTACGCCACTGCACCCCCATACGGCATCAGAGTAGTAAGGTAGTAGTATGCATCCGGTGGTGCATTCTGGAGCATACTGTTGCAAATATATTACTAAAGCATGATGTGGTAGCACATTGTCATTTATAGATTTATAGATTTTAATTGAAATGGCCATTTACTTTGCACTTACTTTGCACAGACATAAAATTGTAGGGATAAAATTATATAGCCCACAAAGGATAATGTGTTGAAATTGAGTTTCAGCAAATATTTATCATTTTTGTGCATCACCAAGTAAAATGTCTTCATTGGTTTTGATCCTATTAAAATCTTTGCTTCCATCACACCTCAGAAATAAAAATGTGCCTCAATTGTGCTTTCCTTGCTGCTGATACATTTAGAAATATGTGTACAGTTAATTTACAAGTATTTATATGTTGGTGTGTGTTAGAAAAAAAGAAATCCTATTTCTGTCCTTTCACATTTCCTGTGCCCCAGCAAGACTTTCACATAGTTCACTTTATAAAATCTTGTTACTTTGCAATCAGAGAAAGAAAACAACCATATCAATTTTAAAAGAATAAGCAAATTTGTCAGAAGACATAGTCTGACATTTGAAATCTGTTTTTGAGTACACTGTAAATGCGCAAGTTAAAAGTAACATTTAATTTATTGCTCACTCACTTTTTGAACTTGAGCATGGCTATTTTGAAGTTGCTGCAGCCTCAATTCAAGCGCCTATGAGTCACATTCACTAAATCTTTAGTCATTGTGGATGGGTTTCAGTTGAATTACAAAGTAGAAATACATTTCCAAAAAGTAATTTAATCTTCCAAAACATCTCAATACTTTTTTTCTTTCATTTTAGAGAAATTCTTTCTAGGCGATCTAACACTGCATACCACCCCCAACCAGTTGTTTTTTAAACAACAAAGTAACACTTGAAGAGAAAAACTACCTAATATCAGATAATGACTGTAGGAAAGTAGGATCTGCTTCTTATGGTTACCCCCACTTTTTGCACCCACTGTTTTGACTAGTCTGGCTGGGATCCTGCTATTCAGGACCACAGCCTATCTGCTTTTTCCCTTACATTGCAATGTATGTACTTTGGTACAACTCCAGATTGGATACTGGGGTACCCTTATCAGTCCCTAGTATATGGTACACATGTACCCAGGGCATAGGTACCCCAGAGGCCTCCCATGGGCGGCAATGCAAAATGGAACCTCAGGTCTGCTACTGCAGCCTGTGTAAGCTGGTGATTGCACCACTTACTTTAGATATAGGTTCACTACATCTATATATATCACTACACTTAAAACTTTGTAAGTCACCCCTATAGCAGGCCTTAACAATCCTGAAGGCAGGGTGCTGGGTTTTGCGTGAGAGGGTGCTCCTGCATGAGCAGGACCCCTCTGCAGTCTTTGGAGACCATTCTCCCGGGCTGTACGTAATACTACCAGACATATAGGTAGAGGTGCATTATAACCTTGCGGTAAATGCTATCTCGAAAACGACTGCAACGAAGTATGTCGTGTTTGGTGTCAAACACCTTGGAATCATACCTCCACACCAGTACCTGGTGTGGGAGGTATGATTCCTCCCCTCAGAACCGAGGTTCTGGGGGTACCTAAGTCTACTGGTACCAACTTTCTCAAGCCTTACAGCACAAAATGGATGCTGCCAGCCACAGACACGAGTCTGCCCTCCTGCTGCTGAGCCAAGCTCGAGCAGGGGAAGGCAGCACAATAGGCATTCTGTCACGGGGAGGTGTGACCACCTCCCAGACAGGATTTAGTGTATTGGGGCTGGGTGGGTGCACTGTTACAGTGCCAGAAAGTCTGCACGAGGGGCACACTTGGTGTCCCTGTGCATAGGCCAGTTCAAACCAGTTCTAGGAGCCATTTGCTCCTGCTCTGGCACGAAACTGGACAGGACATGGCTGTAGCCACCCCTCTGTCCTGCCCCTCCCCTAGGAGGGGCCCTAGAATCTGTCCAACCTTTTCCCGTGGGTATAAAATGGGTTACCTGGATACAGGACATTAGATTTTACGTGGACAAGATTCTGCAAGAAGATACCACTACACTTTGACCTTCTGGACACGCTGGACTTCGCTGGACCTCCCTTGGGCTCGACTTCGTCTTCCCTTGCTGTCCCCAGTCTCGCCACTGTCTGTGATCCATACAGGCTCCATGCAGGACCCTGTGGACCTCCAAGAGAACAGAAGAATCTCCCTTGGAGTGAAGGAGTCACTACCCTGCAAACACAGGCACCATAATGCATTTGACCAGTTTGCTGACCCTGAGCTCCTGCAGACTCCGAAGGCTCCAGCAACACAGGAGGTGGGTTTCTGAAGGTTTCCGAGGTTGAGCTGCTTTCTTACCAAGTTTAAGGCAGATATCCCTTGTGGGGACCGTATAACCCATACCCCTGTGCACCACGTCCATTTGCAGCTGCACATACTTGTTGTCATGCAACAATTCATTGCATTGGGCCATTTGTAGCTCTGACTCCAGCGCATCTTTTCTGAGAAGAACTCCAGCAACCTCACACTCTGTGCTCTGCTAGCTGGTATCCTGTGAAACCCCCTGAGGTCCCCTCACGACTCCTGTGCCTTCGGCCTGTGGGTCCACTTGAGGGTCAACTTTGCTTTATTTGGGCTCTCCTGGTTGCTCCAGGCCTGCCCTGACTCCCCTTGCTGTGGTGAGTCTCCTGGTCCTTGCTGGGCCAGATCGACACCGAATTTGACCATCTACATTGTTTGCCGCTGCCAAGGCTTGATTGGTGCTCCCGCTGGACACCAACCCCTCAGTACTCGACATCCTTCATGGGACAGCTCATATCTGGCTCTTGGTTGTCCAAGATGTCTCCTGGTCCGCACAGCTGAAGAGTCAAGATCACCATCAACACACCTGAAGCACCCGACATCGGTGGGCATTCGTCTACTGAGCCCCTGGTCACTCCAAAGTGACCCAGACTCTGTCCCCTCTGCTTTCAGGTTCTTCTCATCTAGAATCCACATTTGTATTCCACCGGACACTTTTCTTTCTTCCAGCAGCAGCATTTCTTTGTCGACATCCATAGAGAACGACGAGGGTTTCCGACACCACTTCGCACCTATGCACCCGGCTCCTCTGGCATAGGTAACTCTGGTACAAAGGTATCCACGGGTGGGGTGGCCCTCCAAACTCTTAAGTTCCAAGGGTTGTCTTCGTAATCTGCTGGGAAGGGTCCTTAATCTCTGATTTTCCAACCGCGACTTTCCCATTGAATTGTACGGAGCATGCGGTCGTGTTATCACACTGCACCCGTCCTCTGTGGGGTCCCTACTCACTCACCTTGGGTGGTTCCTTGGGGTCCCAGCGATTCTACACCTTCTAGACTAGGTCTAGTCCCGAGTCATGGTTCTTATACCACTTATTTAGTGTATGGTTTGGTCTCCCCCGGGAGCCCACTGTGTATTGTGCTACTTACGTTTGATTCTTTGCAACGGTGTTATTTGATTTGTTTTCTATCCTCGTGTAGAGGATACTAGAGAGTGTTATATATAATAAATACATATTTTTATAACTACTGTGTGGTTTCCCTTTCATTTAACCAATACTATAAGGTTGGATTCTGGTAAAACAAGGTGCTTAACATTCCTTCAAGACTTAGCCTGAAGGCTGCTCTCCATAGCTACCACTAGGATAGCTTTCAATAAAGGTTATCTTTGACCTAATCACCATAAGGGTTGTTTGGACTGGTACAAGGTGCCCACTTTAATTGTTGGACAACATATACCAGGCCAACTTCTCACATTGGTGTGCAGCGGTTGGGATTCAAGCCTGCATTGTTTTACCAGATAAATCTTTGTATTGATTAACTGAAAAACCACTAGTATCTCGGAACATATAATACTAGCTTAAGATAGTAAGTTCTACTGAACTTGGGGTTGGGTAAGCCAAGGGTCGAGCACACCCTTTCTCCAACCTAAGAGAGTTTAGTTCCCACTAGGTTAGGTAGGTGCCTACACCACACCTCACTTAGTATGTCTTCTAATGGGAATGCCACTGGTGGCATCCTGCCTACTAAATATGATAGTTTGCATTCACTGAATTAAAAGCTATGTGTGTATCTAGGAAGCTGAAGACAGGGAGAAATGCCAACACTCAACGTCTCATTGATGCATTACTGCTAGATGACATTAGGAAGACTCCTGGGTCAGATGAGCAGGATAGAGTGGGTGGTACAGGGGCGGAAGATAGGAAGGGACACCTTCTATGACCTAGAGTCAAACCCCGGACAGGAGGATCAAAATGATCCACCCCTGAACAACTCAGATCCCCAGGAGGAAGAAGAAGAAGAGGGTCAAGAGGACCATCACTTTAGTCCTCCAGGGAGAGTGCAGAGTTTACCAAGGAGATCTAGGTCTCCCTTTGCTGAGTCAGATCATTCTAGACATTCTATAGGGACCTCTGTTTCTAGCAAGAGGGACAACTCTTATGACAGGGAGTGCCAATTACTAGAGCTTGAGAAAGCTAAGTTTAGGCTCAGGCAACAGCAATTGGCCCTGGATAAAGAGTCCCTAGAAGTCCAGAAGGCTAGAAAGAAATTGGGACTAGAGTCCCATGGTGGCAGCTATAGTGTCCCTAGGGTTAGGGAACACACCTTTGATCATAGGAACCTGAGCAAGATTGTCCCTCCCTTCCATGTAAGGGATGACATCCAGAAATGGATAACTGCTTTGGAGAGGGCCTGTAAAGTTCAGAAGGTCCCTCAAGAGCATTGGGCGCTATCTTGTGGCTCTCCTTTGCTGACAAAGGTAGAGATAAGCTCCTCACTGTTAGAGAAGAGGATGCTGATAATTATTCAGTCCTGAAGAGTGCTCTCATTGAAGGGTTTGGCTTAACCACTGAACAGTACAGGATTAAGTTCAGAGACACCCAGAAGACACAGACTCAGGACCGGGTAGACTTTGTTGATTGTGCCATTAAGGCCCTGGAAGGCCGGTTACTTGGTAGCAAGGTGAATGATTTTAAAGGATTGAACAACTTGATTATGAGGGAGCAGATCCTTAATAATTGCCAAAACCAGTTGTTGCATCAATACCTGGCTGACTCTGATCTGACTACTCCTCAAGAATTGGGAAAGAAGGCAGATAAGTGGGTCAGAACCAGGGTGAAGCAGAAAACTCAGACCAATGGTGGTGACCAGAAGAAACCAGACTCTAAGAACTCAGATAAGGGTGGGGACAAAAATAAAGTCTTCATCAGGGCCTCAAAAACCTGCATCTGGGGGGGAGCCACAATCCAACAAGGGAAAAGGCAAAAGGAAACCTTGGTGTCTTTTTTTTTTTTACGGAGTTTTATATAGCGCGAACTTGACCCGAAGGTATCGGGTATCAGAGCGCTTTACATAGCATCAGTTGCGTTACATGAGGACACATTCATTTTTTTTTTTTTGTTCGGCATGGGGAGATTAAGTGATTTGCCCAGAATCACAGGATGTTCAGCTTCATTGCCGAGACTCGAACCCGGTTCCCCAGATTCGAGGTCGACCACCCTAGCCGTTAGGCCAACATCTGTAAAGAGAAAACCCATTGGACAAAAGATGCCAATTGTCCAAGGGCCAAGGATTCTACTCCTACCACCACTGTCCCTAAGGCAACTGCTCCCCCTAGCACAGTTTCAAGTGGTGGTACACAGAACAAGGGAATAGTGGGGTTAACCTTGGGCTCTGAGGTGGGTTCTGGCCTAGTCAGAACTCCAGCTCAGGCTGTTCTGGTCTGTGATGAAGGCAAGGATATTGCCTCCTTATTTGTTAGTCCCAATAACCTGGGCAAATACAGACAACAGCCTTTAATAAATGGTAAGGAGGCCATGGCATACAGGGACACAGGTGCAAGTGTCACAATGATGACCAAAGATCTTGTGGACCCTGACCAGATCATACTTAGTGAGATGTACCAAGTGACTAATGCTAGCAATGTCAGGACAGACCATTCCTTGGCAGTTGTTAATTTCATCTGGGGAGGGGTAACTGACCCTAAGAAGGTTGTGGTAAGTTCAGACCTCCCTGTGGAATGCTTGTTGGGCAATGATTTGGCGACTTCAGCCTGGGCTGAAGTGGAACTCAGGACTCATGCAGCAATGTTGGGCATCACTGCAGATGTGTTTGCTATGACTAGGTCACAGGCCAAACAGAGAGCCACTGAGCAGGCCCTGGATCCTGAAAAGATGGACCAGGTGCCTTCCAAGAAGAGGAGCAGGAGGGGTAAGGCTGAGTCTTCCCCCCAGGCCCGGAGAGAGGGTCAATCTTTTGAGGAAGATGACTCCAGTCCTATGGAAGGAACTGTCTCAGATGAACTTGAACCTGATCAGGTTGAGTTTTTGGGAACAGGGGGACCTTCTAGGGCAGATCTGAGCCAGGAGCAGCAAACCTGCCCCTCTCTTGAACCCCTCAGACAGCAAGATGCTGCTGAGGCTGCAGGGAATGTCAGTGGGTCCCACAGGAACTTCTATATTCAGAGGGTTGAGACCCCAAGCCTGGTGCCACCAGGAGGTTGGTTATACCTCTGAAGTTTAGGGGCTTCGTACTCACCCTAGCTCATGACATTCCCCTAGCAGGACATTTAGGCCAAAGCAAGACTTGGTACAGGCTTGCCGCTCACTTTCACTGGCCTCATATGTCAGAGGACACAAAGGAGTTTTGTCGCTCCTGTATCACTTGCCAAGCCAGTGGTAAGGCAGGTGGTACTACAAAGCCCCCCCTGATATAACTACCTGTGGTGGGGGTTCCCTTTGAGAGGGTTGGGATTGACATAATTGGTCCCATGAACCCTCCAACAGCATCTGGACATTCTTACATCCTGGTGGAGGTGGACCATGCTACCAGGTATCCAGAAGCTATTCCCCTTAGGACCACCACAGCACCTGTGGTGGCAAGGGCCCTCCTGGGGATTTTCTCCAGGGTGGGTTTTCCTAAGGAGGTCTTAACAGACAGAGGTACAAACTTTATGTCTAGTTACATACCTGCAATGTGGAAAGAGTGTGGTGTCAACTACAAGTTTACCACACCCTATCATCCTCAATGCAATGGGTTGGTTGAAAGGTTCAACAAAACCCTAAAGGGCATGATAATGGGCCTCCCAGAAAAGCTCAGGCGAAAATGGGATGTTCTGTTGCCCTGCCTTCTCTTTGCCTACAGAGAGGTGCCACAGAAGGGGGTTGGCTACAGCCCTTTTGAACTTTTGTTTGGTCACCCATTAAGGGGTCCACTGTGTTTGGTGAAGGAGGGATGGGAGTTACCTCTCAAACCTCCTAAACAAGATATTGTGGACTATGTACTTGGTCTCCACTCCAGGATGGCTGAGTATATGAAGAAGGCATCAAAAAACCTTGGGGCTAGTCAGGAATTGCAAAAGGCCTGGCATGACCAAAAGGCTGTCTTGACTGTTTACCAGCCAGGACAGAAGGTGTGGGTGCTGGAGCCTGTGGCCCCAGCAGCTCTCCAAGACAGGTGGAGTGGACCCCACACCATACTTGAGCAAAAGGGAGAGGTCACTTACTTGGTGGACCTTGGAACTCCCAGGAGCCCCCACAGGGTGCTCCATGTGAACAGGCTCAAGCCTTATGTTGACAGGGCAGACATGGACTTGCTCATGGCTACTGATGAGGGACAGGAGGAAGAGAGGGACCCACTCCCTGACCTCCTCTCACAGAACCCTGATGACGGCTCAGTAGATGGTGTAGCTTTGGCAAGCAGCCTCACTGAGCAGCAACAGTCTGATTGCAGGAAGGTCCTCAATCAGTTTAGGCAAATGTTCTCACTGACTCCAAGTCAGACCACCTGGTGTATCCATGAAGTGGACACAGGTGAAAACCTACCTGTAAAGAACAAAATTTACAGGCAACCTGACCATGTCAGGGACTGCATCAGGACTGAGGTCCAAAAGATGCTGGAATTGGGAGTCATTGAGCCCTCAACTAGTCCTTGGGCTAGTCCAGTGGTCTTGGTACCTAAACCTCACACCAAAGATGGTAAGAGAGAGATGAGGTTTGTGTTGACTACAGAGGACTCAATGCAGTCACTAGGACTGATGCTCATCCTATTCCAAGGGCAGATGAACTCATAGATACTTTGGCCTCAGCCAAGTTTCTGAGTACTTTTGACCTTACAGCTGGCTACTGGCAAATCAGACTAGCTGAGGATGCCAAGCCAAAAACAGCATTCTCAACCCCTAGTGGGCACTACCAATTTGTGGTGATGCCTTTTGGCTTGAAGAATGCACCTGCTACATTTCAAAGGTTGGTGAACAAAGTTCTCACAGGCCTGGAAGACTATAGTGCAACTTATCTAGATGATACTGCTGTCTTTAGTTCCACCTGGGAGGATCACCTGGTCCACCTGAGAAATGTTTTGGAGGCCTTGCAAAAGGCAGGCCTCACTATCAAGGCTACTAAGTGCCAGATAGGGCAGAGTCAGGTTGTATACCTGGGCCACCTTGTGGGTGGAGGCTCGGTTCAACCATTGCAGAGCAAAATCCAGACCATCATGGAATGGGTTGCTCCAACTACCCAGACTCAGGTCAGAGCTTTCTTGGGCCTGACTGGGTACTACAGAAGATTTGTAAAGGATTATGGGTCCATAGTGACTCCCTTGAATGATCTTACATCAAAGAAAATGCCCAAGAAAGTTCAGTGGACAGTTAGCTGCCAAAAGGCATTTTATGACCTCAAGCAGGCCATGTGCATTGCTCCCATTCTGCAAAGTCCTGACTATTCCAAACAATTCATTGTTCAAACTGATGCATCTGAGTTGGGGGTAGGGGCTGTGTTATCACAATTGAATGCAGAGGGTCAGGATCAGCCAGTAGCTTTTATTAGCAGAAGGCTGCACCCAGAGAGAAACATTGGTCAGCTATTGAGAGGGAAGCCTTTGCTGTGGTTTGGGCTCTGCAGAAGTTGAGGCCATACTTGTTTGGAACTCACTTCACTGTTCAGACTGACCACAAGCCCCTCTTGTGGCTAAAACAGATGAAGGGTGGAAACCCCAAACTTTTGAGGTGGTCCATTTCCCTACAGGGGGTGGACTATACAGTGGAACATATACCTGGGAGTAACCATGCCAATGCAGATGGACTCTCCAGATATTTCCACTTAGAACATGAAGACTCAACTGGGCAAGGTTAGTCTCATCTCCTTTCATTTGGGGGGACGGGGTTGTGTAGGAAAGTAGGATCTGCTTCTTATGGTTACCCCCACTTTTTGCTTTTTGCACCCACTGTTTTGACTAGTCTGGCTGGGATCCTGCTATTCAGGACCCCAGCCTATCTGCTTTCTCCCTTAAATTGCAATGAATGTATTTTGTACAACTCCAGATTGGATACTGGGGTACTCTTATCAGTCCCTAGTATATGGTACATATGTACACAGGGCATAGGTACCCCAGAGGCCTCCCATGGGCTGAAGCATGTATTATGCCACCCATGAGAGGCCATGCAAAATGGAACCTCAGGTCTGCTACTGCAGCCTGTGTAAGCTGGTGATTGCACCACTTACTTTAGATATAGGTTCACTATATCTATATCACTACACTTAAAACTGTAAGTCACCCCTATAGCAGGCCTTAACAATCCTGAAGGAAGGGTGCTGGGTTTTGCATGAGAGAGTGCTCCTGCATGAGCAGGGCCCCTCGGCAGTCTTCGGAGACCATTCTCCCGTGCTGTACTGTAGTGTAGTTCCTATAGTACCCCTGGAGGACCTGCGCTTTTGGATAACATACACTGTGGGCCTGGTGGCAGAGTGATTCTGAGCACCCCCACCGCGTATGTTAGCCTGTTTGCATTAGCTAGCTCACAGTGCCACTAGAATCTCCTTTTTATCAGAGAGATTAGTTTTTGGCAACCTCAGAACACGACAACCCTGATTCCTCAGACTCGTGGAAACAATGTACTACTTTTCGCTCAGTCACTCGTGCTTGCTCATTTGGTCTCAGAGAGTTACACAGAAGAAACAGTCGAGCGTGTTTACAATAAGAATTTATTGCACAGTTGTTCTTCTAGTATAAAATATATGTGCTGCGACAACTGTTAAACAGTAGCAGAGATATATGATCAGCAGTACAGTGAATAAAAAGGGATAGTACAGTTCTACCATTTTGCAATAGTCATGAACATATACATGAATATAAAATGCATTTATAAAATAAAGCGCATACTCCTACGATGCCTGTCTAGATGTACCTAAGTGTACCTAGCATGTGAGTAGGTGCGAAAGAAGCCAAGAATCCTGCTAGGATTTAGTTAAACCTTATTATCTGAATAATGAGAGTGTGGGACCTCGTCCTGGTCTTGAGTTGGACACCCCGCAAGGTATGATTAGACCACTGTCAGCTGGAGCGACTGCATGCAGGAGCCTCAGCGTCTCTGGTCAGTGTGTCGGCCTGGAAGTCTCGGTTCCCTCTCACTACTGATAGCAAGAGGTGCTGTATTTATACAGAAAAGTATAGAGTCCCTTTGTCCCTTGTGTCTTGTGTTAGCCATTGTTGGGTATGAAGATGACATATGGGATGAACCGGTTACGTAGATGTTTATGCAGGTGGATCCTAGCCCCTGCCTGGTTTCCTAGAACTCTTATGAATATTTAATCATACTGGATGAGCACATCGAAGATGGTATAGGAGGCCATTGTTTGGGAAAAACCCTCCTTCTGTACCCAAACCACAGTCTAGATAAGGTTCAGCCCTCAGCGCCCATTATTGTGGAGAATAGGGAACTAGTGTAGGTGAAAGATTATGCCTATATTAGGGCATCTTAAACCATGCCTATATTAGGGCATCTATATGAAACATAACACCCACTCCTCTTAATAGTCAACAATAATAAACAATGACAGAAAACTACTAATTCATACTAGGTGGTAGCGCATATAATTGTCAGTGAGCCACATAAAAACATTTAAAAAAATTTAAAAGCATATTAAAAACATTTCTAAGAGGGGAAAATGTGTAGAGTCAGTTTTTGAATTTGTACTCAAGCTAAAGGTCTAGCTGAGTTCATTTATAGAATTTAAAACTCTTACAAGCGTTTTAGAAGGCCATGCTTTCTCTAGCGATAGTGTCAATTTAGTAGGAAATGTTCCAAATTTAATCAGAGTCGAAATGAAAAGGAAACTCCGAATTCTTTCCCAGCACATGATGAGCCAATTGAAAATTAAGTGTCCTGGCTGGGAGACGCAACATCACAGTCGCTTGCTGTAGGGGACGGGAATTGTAATATTTCACACAGTACGTCGATGGAGCACAGATGATATTCAGTACTGCCCATAGTTGGCATATCGGCAGCCGGTGCTGTAGTCGATACCTCAGTGCCCGTAGTGCTAGTTGTAGCGCTTGTGCTGGTGTCAGCGCTAGTGGTGGCTGAGCTGATGCTCACCCCAGTTGTAGCAAAAGGCACCTGCAGGTTTTTAAAGAATGCAGTCGTCAGGATAGGAATACGCTGGGGACACAGCCGAGCGTGGGACCTCAGCGGTTCCAGCCTCGCGTTCAAGTCTGCAGGCGTCTCCGACTCGAGTGTCAGACAAATGTCCAACATGCATTCTTCACCGCAAAACAGGCATCGAAGAACAGGTAAGATGCAGTCCATCCAGACTGGTCTAAACGATAAGAACCAAGAAGCACTCAGTTCTCGTAGGCGAGGCACGCCCAGATGTTGTACCATGCGCTCACGGTATCTACGTTCCAGAAGAGCTTTCGCCATTTCGTTCGTGATTGGGCCATCCATTGCGTATCAGGAAAATGACGATCAGGATTCCAGCTATTAAAAGCAGTATCAGAGGTAAACCTCCAAAGATGCTTCCAAATACGGAGTGGTTAAAATTTGGGATAACTCCGAGGGCTGTTTGGAAGGTGCTTAGAAAACCTGACCCTATGGTCTTAAATAGGTGTACAATACCACTCGTATCAGACATGTTAAAGATACGACCCACCATTTCTACGAAATGAAAGGGGCAGTTTGTACGAATAAGTGCCTGTATCTCGGTCGAGGTCCTTGCAACTTGAAGATCAAAGGTCTCTCGAGCGGAGGTTAAGGGTACAGTTTGCTGTAAAAGCATGGCTTTCATTCTGCTCAAAGTGTCAAATTTTATAAAAGATATCTCTAACGAAGGCCACAAAGGCGCCTCCCTGACTGTACTTGTTGGGGGAAACAATACTTGCATACAGCAAGTAACCCTGGCGTTCACGGTGACCAGATAGGCGGTGCCCGGAAGCATGCCACAGCAACCTTGATCATTCAGCATCAAGTAACTCCCATTCAAGAGTAACTCGAAAACTGGTGTGATCACGGCAGCTGGAGTTCCTTTCATGTGGCAAGACAGATTTGCCACCGAACCATTACAAGCTCCGTGTAAAATAATGTCCTGACACATGAGAGAGCCACTTAAAGCGTTCTTGCAGTTTATACCACTCAGGAACACTTCACGATCCCCACTCCAGCATCGAAATCTATATGGTAATTCCCAGGATTCCTTAATGTATTCTTTACCCAATTTTTCATATCTGCCTGCCTGCCTTTGCTCAAGGCAATACTGAAACTGAAAGGTCGTGACCGGGAGAGTGATGTGGCCGTGGATTAGCCATTCTGTTCATGGTGATTCCGCCACTGTAAATGGTAGCCTGTCCAGTTTTTCAATACGCAGCATTGTATATTTAGCTCCCCTTTGTGCCTTTCCTATCTGTGTATCTGTTAGATTGTATTCAGAAAACAGAGACGTACTGTTTATAAAACGCCAAGGCACAAAGCCTGCACGCAAAGATTGCAGCGTCCAGCTTAATAACGTAATAGAATGTAACTGAGATTGGCCGTGTTGTAATATGGCTCAATCCTGTTCCAGTATATCGATAGCAGAAGATACAATGTTGCCCAATTAATATATCCTGGAGGTCAAAGTTGTTAACCCATTATCTACCACAGCTAAAGCTTTTTCTAAGTTTATACGGTCTATTTCCCGTATTCTCTCTGCGGCCTCTTGTTGGGAAATCTTCCAGTTTTCATTATAGGCAGCATATATGCCTGCATATATGAAACGTTTATGACATGTTTTCCTGGGACCTAGGAAAAAGTCCCTAAGATCCATGTCAAGTGAGAGTAAAGATAAGTGTTGTTTCACTTCTGCAAGTGTTGAGGTTTCTAGCCAACCGAGGCACAGCTTCCCATAGCTATAGGATGTCACTAACCCTGGATGTTCTCTCTGTACATAACGTGGGTCTGGCCTATGGATACTGAGTCCCTCGGTGATGTTCAGGAATAGCTTATGACAGCTATTCATGTCTAAGGGCCAAACCACCCACTGTTCCCAATTTGGGTCTGTTCTATTGTACTTTAAGATGTCATCCACTGTTGCCCCTTCTTTTGTAGTTGAATTCTGCCACCCCCCATATGTCGGTGTTGGAAACCTTGGGGTGTTCAGGTCCTTGCTCTTGGCTAGTCCAAGACAGGATGTCTGTTGCACAGTATCATTTAAAAAGATCATCTGCTGTGGAATGAGGCATGCTCTAAATAGTGCCTCTGTACCCTGGACTTGCCAGTCCCTTGAACCCCAAACTGATTTTAAGTCAATTTCGTCGTTCCATAGGTCGAAACCCTGTTCAGACAATTGGGCCAAAAAGGATGCAGAGTAAATCTGTTTAGTGTTTGTCAACATAATTTTCAGTGCTGATGTTGGTGCAACCTTGTAGTAATATGAGGCTGGATCTGTGGTTTAAACCCTGAAAAGTATGAACATTTCTGTGCAAACGTTTGTGAACTACTTTTTGGGGGTATTGGGCAATGTTCCCACTGATGGTACTCAAAAACATTCCTAGGTGAAATGGATTTGTGCAGGAAATGATGGCCATAATGTTGGTAACAGTACAATGTGTCATAATGTGAAGAACCCTCTAACATTTCATTATTAGAAAATGCAGCAGTTTTCTCTAAATCAGACAACATGTTATTAACTGTTTCAGAGTCCCAATCATCAGAAAATGTACTTGAGGTAATGATATTACTTAATGAAATTTTAAATATATGATTAATTTTTAAAAGTTCCATCGGACCGAATATGTTAAAATCAACCATGTCCCATACTATACCATCCGGTATAGGAACTGCGGTAATGTTCACTGATGACAAGTCTCTTTGCTCACGATGTGATGATGGATGTGGCTTCAGTAGTATGTTGACCTTTTGGGCTGTGGAGCTTTGTTGAAGATAGCGTCCATTAATAAGCATACCAAAAGTTAGTACTAAGCCAAGCCAGAAAAGAAAAAACAATATCCCAGAAATTACCCAGAGTTCAATCCAAGGCGATCCCAGCGTATGTCTTTTTTAGAAAGTGAAGAAAGTTCTTTATTTGCTGCTTGAATGGTGTTTTGGCTGGCGTCGTTTCCGGCTCGCTTGGATCCAGAGAAAACGTATCAAAGTTCATGAAATAGCCAGAAGCAGTTCAATCAATTGTAGGAATTGCATTGGGATTAGTTGAAATGTTATTTTGCTCTTGACGAGGCATGTTGATGTAGACTTCTGTATTAGGTCTAATTGCAACTTGTGAATTAATCTGATGTTCATTTTGAATTTGAATGTCTGGTTCAAGTGGAACAAGTTCCATAGCATTGTTGCTTAGTCCTTCATTCCTTACAGGTGGCTCTTCAAACGTGATGAGTCTTTCTGTTTGAACTTCTTGGATTGTAGCTAGAGGAGGGCGTCTGCTACTGTCGAGACCATGAGGCCTACTGCTTATTATTGGCCACATAGTGTGGTTTGATTAAGTCGATTGAGACAAATATTTTCTTCTTTTTCCCGGCAAGAGGTGGCAAAAGTACAGTTTTTGTTCCTTGTACTGCGAGGACTGGTACAGGTGTTCTGTACGAAGCTCCAAATTCCTTTTTGTCCGCAATTTTCTCTCTGACCAGATCCCCGACTTTTGGGATCCAGACAGGTCTTGCCGTGTCTGCCTTGACTTCCCCAGTGGCGGTCTGCTTTAGTCAGACATTGCTTTGTTTTGCCCTGGATTCATTTAGATCCTGTAAAACAGCCAAATGATCATGGATATCAAATGGTTTTTCATCCGCCACTGTGTCTTCACAATCAAGATCAGGTACCCACATTCGTGTCCCAAAGAGGACTTCATATGGAGTGACACCCCCTAGAGAGTTTCTCAGCTGGTTGTTTGATGCCCGCTGTACCCCATAAAGGTGTTTGACCCAACTACCGCCCTTGCCTAATACCCTAGCTGTTAAAGATTGCTTTAAGTCCCGGTTTTTCCTCTCCACAACCGAATTTCCCTCGGGATGGTATGGAGAGGAGTACTGCAATGCTACGCCCATTACTTACATGGCCTCTTTGTAAGCCAGAGAGCTAAACGCAGGGCCGCGGTAAGAATGTAACGTGCTAACTGCGAATGTGCCGATAAAGACTCGCAAATCTTTTATAACAGTTCGAGCATCAGCCGAGCCCTGAGGCCATACTTAGAGGAATCTCGAGCAGGAATCCACTGCAACCTTGATATATTTGTAAGCCCCGTCCGTTTGTAAGGGGCCGCAGTGGTCCAAGTACACACATGCGAGAGGTTTGTCTGATTTTAATAATGGCGTCTGCGTGGCTTTTGCTACTGTGGAGCCTTTCATCTGCTGGCAGATGTCGCAATTCAAGACATAGGGGCCGATTCCGATTCGGGCCGGAAATCTCTCCGACCGAGCCGGACCGGAGACATTTCCGACCGAATCGGACCCGTGCAGCCCGACCGAACGAGTACGATGCGCACGTATGCCATCGGACTCGATTCGGTCGGACTCCCATTGAAGTCAATGGGAGCCTGTCGTACAACGCGTACGCGGGCTCCCATTGACTCAATGGGTGCGAGGCGGACAAGGGCGCCCCCTACAGCGTGTATGCGGCGAAGTGACTCGCGCCGTACACGCACAGGTGGGGGGACCCATGGGTCCCCCCTGTGTGCGACTCGCACGGCTACGCGTACAGGGGGGTCTGACACGGACCCCCAAAGTACGGCTCCGACTGCTCTTTGGAGCCGGAGTGCGCGGCTCGGTCGGACTGCTCGCGGCGCGCATCGTACTTACCCGGCCGGGGAACGTCTCCATTGCACGGTGCGAGTCGAGTCCGAGCGAGTCGGTCGGTGCGGTTAGACCCGGGAACGAGTCGGTCGGAGCGGTCGGGATGCCCGGACGAGTCGGTCGGCGATTTCGCATCGTACTCGCTCGCCCGGACGCGCGTACGAATCGGTCGGGAAATAGGGCTCCGAATCGGATCCGGTTAAGCCGAATCCGATTCGGAGCCCTACCGGCCGAGATCGGAATCGGCCCCATAGTCTTTAGTTTGCTTAGTTAACCCTGGTCACCAATAGCGCTGTTTCAGTAAAGAAATAGTTGCTGTAACGCCTGTGTGCGCAGAGCCCAAACCCTCGTGTGCTGCTAGTATTAAACCTTGCCTACGATCCATATTTGGTATTACCCTATCCCCCACTCCAGGAATCTGAGCATATGGAATGTTACTTGCATCTAACTTGTAGGAGTATTTGAGTGGACATTTTTTAGGTACTGCTGTGCTGCCTTTGCGTGAAGCAATGACAGCTACCATAATCTCACCGTCTATTCTCGTTTTGGAACGAGTGAGTGCAGCTACGGAACCCGTGCGAACAGCCCCCTTTGTGGCTTCATCAGCCAATGAATTCCCTTCAACGTGAACGCCATCACGTTGATGACTCAGTGTGTGGATCAAGTGAGTCCTTGGTAGCTCGTTTTTCAACTCTGCTACCTGTTCTCATAGCATTTTATGCTTAATTGTGCCACCTTTCGCATCTTTAAACCCATTTTGCTCCCAATGGTATAGGTATTCATTATATGACTGAACACAGTAAAACGAATCACACACGATTAGTGTGGGGAATTCGTGATCCGTATTTACAAGTGCCAGTATCAGTGCTTTTAACTCTGCCAACTGAGCCGTGCAGTCTCCTAGCGATTGCGTTTTTGTGCATCTCGGATAGAACTTTCCATCCTGCATGCGACCTTTAACGATAGCACACGCTGCGCTGTATTGCTGCTTACTTCCTATGGCTGGTTGCGCAGATCCGTCAGTATAAATCAAATATTCATACTGATCTAGAGGCAAGATTTCATTTGGTAGAGGACATTCCTGTTCATATTGCAGGAATGCCTTTGTTTTTAAACTTGGATCAAATCTGTATTCAATGTCCGTTGCAGTAAGAGAATTAGCCCATTGTATCCATCTTGGATGTAAGGCTTTCGCATTTGGAATGCTAGCCTTTGTAACAGCTTCTAAAGCCGGAACCGGGGTTATGACAATAATGCGTTTCCCCTGTGCCAGTGCTCTTTCTCTTGCTACAGCGGTCTGAACAGCTGTCAGGACTTTTTCTGTTGAAGTGAAACGCATTTCTGCATTTGTGTACAGGTGTGATTTGTATGCGATTGGTACTGTTTCTCCTTCATTGAAGGTTAAGTAAGTGTACCCGCATTGACCCGCAATTATACGGATCACCAAGTGGCGTACGTTTACGCGTGTTTGCAAGTGTTTGGAAGCTATCATGTCTTCCTGGAGTGAACGAAGAATATTAGTATGTTCTTGTGTCCAATTTGTGCCTGAAAAGTCAGGTTTATTAGGTCGTAGAAAGGTTTTACCCTTTGTGCATAATCTAAAATGTATGTTCTACCGAAATTTAGGAATCCCAGTATTGATTGCAAATTTTTTAATGATTTTGGAGGCTGGAGCAGCGCACATTTTTATAAAAAGTTTGCTGCTAGACTTTTCCCTTCACTTGACAGCTCATATCCCAAAAATAGGACGTTGAGGTGGGCTATTTTTGATTTTTTAAAGTTAAATTTGTAGCCCTCAGTGGCAAATCCCATAATAATGGTGCTTACCCTGGTCAAGTGCCTCTCTAAGTCGTCGTCCGTTAGATAACTATCATCCACATAGGACAACGTTTCTTCATCAAATTGTTGAAGCACCTCTGTTACCCTTCCTGAAAATACCCCGGGGCTATTCTTATACCCTTGGGTGAGTCGACAAAATTGTCTCTGGGACCCTAACGCTGAAAATGCGGTCAGATACCTGCTTTCAGGCGCTATATTGTGGCAAAAAAATCCATTTGAGATATCAAGTGTTTTGTATTTTTTCCGCACAATGTTATTCATTAATGCGGCACTATGTGCATTTTGGACAGCAAATGTCTTTGTGCATGAGTTTAAATGTCTGTAATCTAAAACTAGACGAAATGTATTGTCGGGTTTAGAGACGGGAAACAAAGTATTGTTCATTGGAGAGGTACATTTTTCAATGATCCCCTGGTATTCAAGTTGATCTAAGATCTCCCTGACCTGCTTTTTAGCTTCTTGCTTTATTTGGTATTGCCTCTGAGCATTAGGTGAAACTTTTAACGGGATCACGTGGTAGGTTGAATCCTCATCCCACCCAGCGTGATTTTTTTTTTTATTGTCCTCATTCACCTCAGGTATTGGTGACTTTTACCTTTGCCAAAGACCTCTATAGCTGGGGAAGACTCCAGACCCCGCCACAGAATAGTGATATGGAGAAAAAAAAAGAGGGAAAGAAGGCGCAGGCCCTAAGAACACCATTCACCTGTTAATGCATCTCTCTCAGACAACATCCGGTTTCCCGGTGGACTGCCTAGAAGAAGACTGTGGTGGGGGGGCCCCCGCAGCCAGGTCAGAGAGCTCTGTAGGCATAATCATCGGACAGGAGGTACATCTCGTTACCTTAAATGCTGTACACTAAGCCACTCCCTGGCTACTGTTACCCCCTACCCAGTTATTGAAAATCTCCCAAAACTTTTTCCTCTTTTTGGACCCATCACCCAGTAAATCCATTCTGGACATATAGAACATGGATTCTAGCCATTTTGCGTGCTGTAGGCGGTGCTACACTTATCCAATTTCTACAAATCTCCCTTCTAGCTAGCAACAATGCATAAAACAACAAGTTCCTAGATGCAACAGTCACACCCTCCGCAATCCCGAAAATAATTTGTTCAAGGCTTACCTTAATATGTATTCCCAGAATACCTGTAAGTGTCGATTCAACCTCATGCCAGAAGCTTTGAATCTGCGTGCATAGGAAAAACATATGTGTATCTGTCGCATTTTCTAAGCCACACTTTGCACAAGCCGCCGGTTTTCCTTTCCCCATTTTGGACAGCTTCTCTGGAGTGAAGTATGCTCTATGGAGTGAGAAGAAATGGTTCCTTTTCAAAAATGCAGGCTTAACAATAGAATAAAGAGTGCGCATTGATACTTGCCACTTATGTTGTAAGTTGCAGCTCGGCAAGCATCTACCCCAGGTATCTTCTGCCAATGTGAATTCTCCATCGAGGTTGTCCTGCAGAGCCCAATACCACAGGGATACTTCTTTCACCCCTGGAGGTTTATTAGCCAACATCTCCTCTAGTCCTGTAACAACACCCACTGGTGTTTTTCGTGCCTGCATCCAGCTCTTAAGTTGAATATATTTAAATAAGGACATTTTGCCCTTCATAAGGTCCTTCATCTCACTCGACGGGATTAACTGTCCATCTTGCGTAATCTCTCCCCACACCAAAACACCTGACTCCCTTATTGACCACGCCAGCTTATCCTTAAGGCATTCAGGAGTACCTGGGGAGTCCCATATAGGTGCATGGAATGAATAACAGTCTACTCTAAGCCGCCTACGTATCAAATACCACATTCTCGAAAAGGCTTGTAACACCTTCAGCTTAACTTTCTTGAAATATTTTGGGTCCCCAAACTTAAAGAGGAAACCATCATGCCCCCTCTACTATCCTTTGTCATTATAGAAAACATATGACCAATATCCGAATCATCAGAGGTACTAAAAAGCATTCTAGAATTGGAGATTTGAAAAGCCCAAGCATATAACCCAAAACAACAATTGATGGACAGAATGCAGAACAATGTCATACATTCACCCCAGTACAGAGATCTGGGCCTAAATCCATCGTTTTTTTGCTCACCATGCCATTCCAGTTTGGACCCAGCCATATGCAAATCAGTCTTGACCCTGCACCCAATGGGAACAGTCCAGCCCGAACTGCCAGGCCAGGTCCTCCCTGGACTGGAAACAAGCATCCTAGGACCGGTTTCGGGCTTTCAGCCCTCATCAGCCAGGATAGCTTGACTCCAGTGGCATGGAGAGCACGGGACCCACGTCTGGGCATACCCATCCCAGTCGGGGTGACAAATGCAAAAACAACAATTGATGGACAGAATGCAGAACAATGTCATACGTTCACCCCAGTACAGAGATCTGGGCCTAAATCCATCGTTTTTTTGCTCACCATGCCATTCCAGTTTGGACCCAGCCATATGCAAATCAGTCTTGACCCTGCACCCAATGGGAACAGTCCAGCCCGAACTGCCAGGCCAGGTCCTCCCTGGACTGGAAACAAGCATCCTAGGACCGGGTTCGGGCTTTCAGCCCTCATCAGCCAGGATAGCTTGACTCCAGTGGCATGGAGAGCACGGGACCCACGTCTGGGCATACCCGTCCCACTCGGGGTGACAAATGCAAAAACAACAATTGATGGACAGAATGCAGAACAATGTCATACATTCACCCCAGTACAGAGATCTGGGCCTAAATCCATCGTTTTTGCTCACCATGCCATTCCAGTTTGGACCCAGCCATATGCAAATCAGTCTTGACCCTGCACCCAATGGGAACAGTCCAGCCCGAACTGCCAGGCCAGGTCCTCCCTGGACTGGAAACAAGCATCCTAGGACCGGTTTCGGGCTTTCAGCCCTCATCAGCCAGGATAGCTTGACTCCAGTGGCATGGAGAGCACGGGACCCACGTCTGGGCATACCCGTCCCACTCGGGGTGACAATTGCAAAAACAACAATTGATGGACAGAATGCAGAACAATGTCATACATTCACCCCACTACAGAGATCTGGGCCTAAATCCATCGTTTTTTTGCTCACCATGCCATTCCACTTTGGACCCAGCCATATGCAAATCAGTCTTGACCCTGCACCCAATGGGAACAGTCCAGCCCGAACTGCCAGGCCAGGTCCTCCCTGGACTGGAAACAAGCATCCTAGGACTGGTTTCGGGCTTTCAGCCCTGATCAGCCAGGATAGCTTGACTGCAGTGGCATGGAGAGCACGGGACCCACGTCTGGGCATACCCGTCCCACTCGGGGTGACAAATGCAAAAACAACAATTGATGGACAGAATGCAGAACAATGTCATACATTCACCCCAGTACAGAGATCTGGGCCTAAATCCATCGTTTTTTTGCTCACCATGCCATTCCAGTTTGGACCCAGCCATATGCAAATCAGTCTTGACCCTGCACCCAATGGGAACAGTCCAGCCCGAACTGCCAGGCCAGGTCCTCCCTGGACTGGAAACAAGCATCCTAGGACCGGTTTCGGGCTTTCAGCCCTCATCAGCCAGGATAGCTTGACTCCAGTGGCATGGAGAGCACGGGTATGCCCAGACGTGGGTCCCGTGCTCACTACACCACTGGATTCAAGCTAGCCTGGCTGAATAAGGGTGATGCCCTGAAACCGGTCCTAGGATGCTTGTTTCCGGTCCAGGGAGGACCTGGCGTTGGCAGTTCGGGCTGGACTGTTCCCACAAGGAACAGGGTCAAGACTGATTTGCATATGGCTGGGTCCAAACTGGGGTGGTGTGGTGAGCAAAAGAATGATGGATTTAACCCAGATCCTTGTGACTGGGGGTGAATGTTTGCATTGTCCAGCATTCCGTCCATCAATTGTTTCTTTTGCATTTGTCGCCCTAAGTGGGAAGGGTATGCCCAGACGTGGGTCCCGTGCTCACTACACCACTGGATTCAAGCTAGCCTGGCTGAAGAAGGGTGATGCCCTGAAACCGGTCCTAGGATGCTTGTTTCCGGTCCAGGGAGAACCTGGCGTTGGCAGTTCGGGCTGGACTGTTCCCACAAGGAACAGGGTCAAGACTGATTTGCATATGGCTGGCTCCAAACTGGGGTGGTGTGGTGAACAAAAGAATGATGGATTTAACCCAGATCCTTGTGACTGGGGGTGAATGTTTGCATTGTCCAGCATTCCATCCATCAATTGTTTCTTTTGCATTTGTCGCCCTAAGTGGGAAGGGTATGCCCAGACGTGGGTCCCGTGCTCACTACACCACTGGATTCAAGCTAGCCTGGCTGAAGAAGGGTGATACCCTGAAACCGGTCCTAGGATGCTTGTTTCCGGTCCAGGGAGGACCTGGCGTTGGCAGTTCGGGCTGGACTGTTCCCACAAGGAACAGGGTCAAGACTGATTTGCATATGGCTGGGTCCAAACTGGGGTGGTGTGGTGAGCAAAAGAATGATGGATTTAACCCAGATCCTTGTGACTGGGGGTGAATGTTTGCATTGTCCAGCATTCCGTCCATCAATTGTTTCTTTTGCATTTGTCGCCCTAAGTGGGAAGGGTATGCCCAGACGTGGGTCCCCTGCTCACTACACCACTGGATTCAAGCTAGCCTGGCTGAAGAAGGGTGATGCCCTGAAACCGGTCCTAGGATGCTTGTTTCCGGTCCAGGGAGGACCTGGCGTTGGCAGTTCGGGCTGGACTGTTCCCACAAGGAACAGGGTCAAGACTGATTTGCATATGGCTGGGTCCAAACTGGGGTGGTGTGGTGAGCAAAATAATGATGGATTTAACCCAGATCCTTGTGACTGGGGGTGAATGTTTGCATTGTCCAGCATTCCATCCATCAATTGTTTCTTTTGCATTTGTCGCCCTAAGTGGGAAGGGTATGCCCAGACGTGGGTCCCGTGCTCACTACACCACTGGATTCAAGCTAGCCTGGCTGAAGAAGGGTGATGCCCTGAAACCGGTCCTAGGATGCTTGTTTCCGTTCCAGGGAGGACCTGGCGTTGGCAGTTCGGGCTGGACTGTTCCCACAAGGAACAGGGTCAAGACTGATTTGCATATGGCTGGGTCCAAACTGGGGTGGTGTGGTGAGCAAAAGAATGATGGATTTAACCCAGATTCTTGTGACTGGGGGTGAATGTTTGCATTGTCCAGCATTCCGTCCATCAATTGTTTCTTTTGCATTTGTCGCCCTAAGTGGGAAGGGTATGCCCAGACGTGGGTCCCGTGCTCACTACACCACTGGATTCAAGCTAGCCTGGCTGAAGAAGGGTGATGCCCTGAAACCGGTCCTAGGATGCTTGTTTCCGGTCCAGGGAGGACCTGGCGTTGGCAGTTCGGGCTGGACTGTTCCCACAAGGAACAGGGTCAAGACTGATTTGCATATGGCTGGGTCCAAAATGGGGTGGTGTGGTGAGCAAAAGAATGATGGATTTAACCCAGATCCTTGTGACTGGGGGTGAATGTTTGCATTGTCCAGCATTCCGTCCATCAATTGTTTCTTTTGCATTTGTCGCCCTAAGTGGGAAGGGTATGCCCAGATGTGGGACCCGTGCTCACTACACCACTGGATTCAAGCTAGCCTGGCTGAAGAAGGGTGATGCCCTGAAACCGGTCCTAGGATGCTTGTTTCCGGTCCAGGGAGGACTTGGCGTTGGCAGTTCGGGCTGGACTGTTCCCACAAGGAACAGGGTCAAGACTGATTTGCATATGGCTGGGTCCAAACTGGGGTGGTGTGGTGAGCAAAAGAATGATGGATTTAACCCAGATCCTTGTGACTGGGGGTGAATGTTTGCATTGTCCAGCATTCCGTCCATCAATTGTTTCTTTTGCATTTGTCGCCCTAAGTGGGAAGGGTATGCCCAGATGTGGGTCCCGTGCTCACTACACCACTGGATTCAAGCTAGCCTGGCTGAAGAAGGGTGATGCCCTGAAACCGGTCCTAGGATGCTTGTTTCCGGTCCAGGGAGGACCTGGCGTTGGCAGTTCGGGCTGGACTGTTCCCACAAGGAACAGGGTCAAGACTGATTTGCATATGGCTGGGTCCAAACAGGGGTGGTGTGGTGAGCAAAAGAATGATGGATTTAACCCAGATCCTTGTGACTGGGGGTGAATGTTTGCATTGTCCAGCATTCCGTCCATCAATTGTTTCTTTTGCATTTGTCGCCCTAAGTGGGAAGGGTATGCCCAGACGTGGGTCCCGTGCTCACTACACCACTGGATTCAAGCTAGCCTGGCTGAAGAAGGGTGATGCCCTGAAACCGGTCCTAGGATGCTTGTTTCCGGTCCAGGGAGGACCTGGCGTTGGCAGTTCGGGCTGGACTGTTCCTACAAGGAACAGGGTCAAGACTGATTTGCATATGGCTGGCTCCAAACTGGGGTGGTGTGGTGAGCAAAAGAATGATGGATTTAACCCAGATCCTTGTGACTGGGGGTGAATGTTTGCATTGTCCAGTATTCCGTCCATCAATTGTTTCTTTTGCATTTGTCGCCCTAAGTGGGAAGGGTATGCCCAGACGTGGGTCCCGTGCTCACTACACCACTGGATTCAAGCTAGCCTGGCTGAAGAAGGGTGATACCCTGAAACCGGTCCTAGGATGCTTGTTTCCGGTCCAGGGAGGACCTGGCGTTGGCAGTTCGGGCTGGACTGTTCCCACAAGGAACAGGGTCAAGACTGATTTGCATATGGCTGGGTCCAAACTGGGGTGGTGTGGTGAGCAAAAGAATGATGGATTTAACCCAGATCCTTGTGACTGGGGGTGAATGTTTGCATTGTCCAGCATTCCGTCCATCAATTGTTTCTTTTGCATTTGTCGCCCTAAGTGGGAAGGGTATGCCCAGACGTGGGTCCCGTGCTCACTACACCACTGGATTCAAGCTAGCCTGGCTGAAGAAGGGTGATGCCCTGAAACCGGTCCTAGGATGCTTGTTTCCGGTCCAGGGAGGACCTGGCGTTGGCAGTTCGGGCTGGACTGTTCCCACAAGGAACAGGGTCTAGACTGATTTGCATATGGCTGGGTCCAAACTGGGGTGGTGTGGTGAGCAAAAGAATGATGGATTTAACCCAGATCCTTGTGACTGGGGGTGAATGTTTGCATTGTCCAGCATTCCGTCCATCAATTGTTTCTTTTGCATTTGTCGCCCTAAGTGGGAAGGGTATGCCCAGACGTGGGTCCCGAGCTCACTACACCACTGGATTCAAGCTAGCCTGGCTGAAGAAGGGTGATGCCCTGAAATTGGTCCTAGGATGCTTGTTTCCGGTCCAGGGAGGACCTGGCGTTGGCAGTTCGGGCTGGACTGTTCCCACAAGGAACAGGGTCAAGACTGATTTGCATATGGCTGGGTCCAAACAGGGGTGGTGTGGTGAGCAAAAGAATGATGGATTTAACCCAGATCCTTGTGACTGGGGGTGAATGTTTGCATTGTCCAGCATTCCGTCCATCAATTGTTTCTTTTGCATTTGTCGCCCTAAGTGGGAAGGGTATGCCCAGACGTGGGTCCCGTGCTCACTACACCACTGGATTCAAGCTAGCCTGGCTGAAGAAGGGTGATGCCCTGAAACCGGTCCTAGGATGCTTGTTTCCGGTCCAGGGAGGACCTGGCGTTGGCAGTTCGGGCTGGACTGTTCCCACAAGGAACAGGGTCAAGACTGATTTGCATATGGCTGGGTCCAAACTGGGGTGGTGTGGTGAGCAAAAGAATGATGGATTTAACCCAGATCCTTGTGACTGGGGGTGAATGTTTGCATTGTCCAGCATTCCGTCCATCAATTGTTTCTTTTGCATTTGTCGCCCTAAGTGGGAAGGGTATGCCCAGACGTGGGTCCCGTGCTCACTACACCACTGGATTCAAGCTAGCCTGGCTGAAGAAGGGTGATGCCCTGAAACCGGTCCTAGGATGCTTGTTTCCGGTCCAGGGAGGACCTGGCGTTGGCAGTTCGGGCTGGACTGTTCCCACAAGGAACAGGGTCAAGACTGATTTGCATATGGCTGGGTCCAAACTGGGGTGGTGTGGTGAGCAAAAGAATGATGGATTTAACCCAGATCCTTGTGACTGGGGGTGAATGTTTGCATTGTCCAGCATTCCGTCCATCAATTGTTTCTTTTGCATTTGTCGCCCTAAGTGGGAAGGGTATGCCCAGACGTGGGTCCCGTGCTCACTACACCACTGGATTCAAGCTAGCCTGGCTGAAGAAGGGTGATGCCCTGAAACCGGTCCTAGGATGCTTGTTTCCGGTCCAGGGAGGACCTGGCGTTGGCAGTTCGGGCTGGACTGTTCCCACAAGGAACAGGGTCAAGACTGATTTGCATATGGCTGGGTCCAAACTGGGGTGGTGTGGTGAGCAAAAGAATGATGGATTTAACCCAGATCCTTGTGACTGGGGGTGAATGTTTGCATTGTCCAGCATTCCGTCCATCAATTGTTTCTTTTGCATTTGTCGCCCTAAGTGGGAAGGGTATGCCCAGACGTGGGTCCCGTGCTCACTACACCACTGGATTCAAGCTAGCCTGGCTGAAGAAGGGTGATGCCCTGAAACCGGTCCTAGGATGTTTGTTTCCGGTCCAGGGAGGACCTGGCGTTGGCAGTTCGGGCTGGACTGTTCCCACAAGGAACAGGGTCAAGACTGATTTGCATATGGCTGGGTCCAAACTGGGGTGGTGTGGTGAGCAAAAGAATGATGGATTTAACCCAGATCCTTGTGACTGGGGGTGAATGTTTGCATTGTCCAGCATTCCGTCCATCAATTGTTTCTTTTGCATTTGTCGCCCTAAGTGGGAAGGGTATGCCCAGATGTGGGTCCCGTGCTCACTACACCACTGGATTCAAGCTAGCCTGGCTGAAGAAGGGTGATGCCCTGAAACCGGTCCTAGGATGCTTGTTTCCGGTCCAGGGAGGACCTGGCGTTGGCAGTTCGGGCTGGACTGTTCCCACAAGGAACAGGGTCAAGTCTGATTTGCATATGGCTGGGTCCAAACTGGGGTGGTGTGGTGAGCAAAAGAATGATGGATTTAACCCAGATCCTTGTGACTGGGGGTGAATGTTTGCATTGTCCAGCATTCCGTCCATCAATTGTTTCTTTTGCATTTGTCGCCCTAAGTGGGAAGGGTATGCCCAGACGTGGGTCCCGTGCTCACTACACCACTGGATTCAGGCTAGCCTGGCTGAAGAAGGGTGATGCCCTGAAACCGGTCCTAGGATGCTTGTTTCCGGTCCAGGGAGGACCTGGCGTTGGCAGTTCGGGCTGGACTGTTCCCACAAGGAACAGGGTCAAGACTGATTTGCATATGGCTGGCTCCAAACTGGGGTGGTGTGGTGAGCAAAAGAATGATGGATTTAACCCAGATCCTTGTGACTGGGGGTGAATGTTTGCATTGTCCAGCATTCCGTCGATCAATTGTTTCTTTTGCATTTGTCGCCCTAAGTGGGAAGGGTATGCCCAGACGTGGGTCCCGTGCTCACTACACCACTGGATTCAAGCTAGCCTGGCTGAAGAAGGGTGATACCCTGAAACCGGTCCTAGGATGCTTGTTTCCGGTCCAGGGAGGACCTGGCGTTGGCAGTTCGGGCTGGACTGTTCCCACAAGGAACAGGGTCAAGACTGATTTGCATATGGCTGGGTCCAAACTGGGGTGGTGTGGTGAGCAAAAGAATGATGGATTTAACCCAGATCCTTGTGACTGGGGGTGAATGTTTGCATTGTCCAGCATTCCGTCCATCAATTATTTCTTTTGCATTTGTCGCCCTAAGTGGGAAGGGTATGCCCAGACGTGGGTCCCGTGCTCACTACACCACTGGATTCAAGCTAGCCTGGCTGAAGAAGGGTGATGCCCTGAAACCGGTCCTAGGATGCTTGTTTCCGGTCCAGGGAGGACCTGGCGTTGGCAGTTCGGACTGGACTGTTCCCACAAGGAACAGGGTCAAGACTGATTTGCATATGGCTGGGTCCAAACAGGGGTGGTGTGGTGAGCAAAAGAATGATGGATTTAACCCAGATCCTTGTGACTGGGGGTGAATGTTTGCATTGTCCAGCATTCCGTCCATCAATTGTTTCTTTTGCATTTGTCGCCCTAAGTGGGAAGGGTATGCCCAGACGTGGGTCCCGTGCTCACTACACCACTGGATTCAAGCTAGCCTGGCTGAAGAAGGGTGATGCCCTGAAACCGGTCCTAGGATGCTTGTTTCCGGTCCAGGGAGGACCTGGCGTTGGCAGTTCGGGCTGGACTGTTCCCACAAGGAACAGGGTCAAGACTGATTTGCATATGGCTGGGTCCAAACTGGGGTGGTGTGGTGAGCAAAAGAATGATGGATTTAACCCAGATCCTTGTGACTGGGGGTGAATGTTTGCATTGTCCAGCATTCCGTCCATCAATTGTTTCTTTTGCATTTGTCGCCCTAAGTGGGAAGGGTATGCCCAGACGTGGGTCCCGTGCTCACTACACCACTGGATTCAAGCTAGCCTGGCTGAAGAAGGGTGATGCCCTGAAACCGGTCCTAGGATGCTTGTTTCCGGTCCAGGGAGGACCTGGCGTTGGCAGTTCGGGCTGGACTGTTCCCACAAGGAACAGGGTCAAGACTGATTTGCATATGGTTGGGTCCAAACTGGGGTGGTGTGGTGAGCAAAAGAATGATGGATTTAACCCAGATCCTTGTGACTGGGGGTGAATGTTTGCATTGTCCAGCATTCCGTCCATCAATTGTTTCTTTTGCATTTGTCGCCCTAAGTGGGAAGGGTATGCCCAGACGTGGGTCCCGTGCTCACTACACCACTGGATTCAAGCTAGCCTGGCTGAAGAAGGGTGATGCCCTGAAACCGGTCCTAGGATGCTTGTTTCCGGTCCAGGGAGGACCTGGCGTTGGCAGTTCGGGCTGGACTGTTCCCACAAGGAACAGGGTCAAGACTGATTTGCATATGGCTGGGTCCAAACTGGGGTGGTGTGGTGAGCAAAAGAATGATGGATTTAACCCAGATCCTTGTGACTGGGGGTGAATGTTTGCATTGTCCAGCATTCCGTCCATCAATTGTTTCTTTTGCATTTGTCGCCCTAAGTGGGAAGGGTATGCCCAGACGTGGGTCCCGTGCTCACTACACCACTGGATTCAAGCTAGCCTGGCTGAAGAAGGGTGATGCCCTGAAACCGGTCCTAGGATGCTTGTTTCCGGTCCAGGGAGGACCTGGCGTTGGCAGTTCGGGCTGGACTGTTCCCACAAGGAACAGGGTCAAGACTGATTTGCATATGGCTGGGTCCAAACTGGGGTGGTGTGGTGAGCAAAAGAATGATGGATTTAACCCAGATCCTTGTGACTGGGGGTGAATGTTTGCATTGTCCAGCATTCCGTCCATCAATTGTTTCTTTTGCATTTGTCGCCCTAAGTGGGAAGGGTATGCCCAGATGTGGGACCCGTGCTCACTACACCACTGGATTCAAGCTAGCCTGGCTGAAGAAGGGTGATGCCCTGAAACCGGTCCTAGGATGCTTGTTTCCGGTCCAGGGAGGACCTGGCGTTGGCAGTTCGGGCTGGACTGTTCCCACAAGGAACAGGGTCAAGACTGATTTGCATATGGCTGGGTCCAAACTGGGGTGGTGTGGTGAGCAAAAGAATGATGGATTTAACCCAGATCCTTGTGACTGGGGGTGAATGCTTGCATTGTCCAACATTCCGTCGATCAATTGTTTCTTTTGCATTTGTCGCCCTAAGTGGGAAGGGTATGCCCAGATGTGGGTCCCGTGCTCACTACACCACTGGATTCAAGCTAGCCTGGCTGAAGAAGGGTGATGCCCTGAAACCGGTCCTAGGATGCTTGTTTCCGGTCCAGGGAGGACCTGGCGTTGGCAGTTCGGGCTGGACTGTTCCCACAAGGAACAGGGTCAAGTCTGATTTGCATATGGCTGGGTCCAAACTGGGGTGGTGTGGTGAGCAAAAGAATGATGGATTTAACCCAGATCCTTGTGACTGGGGGTGAATGTTTGCATTGTCCAGCATTCCGTCCATCAATTGTTTCTTTTGCATTTGTCGCCCTAAGTGGGAAGGGTATGCCCAGACGTGGGTCCCGTGCTCACTACACCACTGGATTCAAGCTAGCCTGGCTGAAGAAGGGTGATGCCCTGAAACCGGTCCTAGGATGCTTGTTTCCGGTCCAGGGAGGACCTGGCGTTGGCAGTTCGGGCTGGACTGTTCCCACAAGGAACAGGGTCAAGACTGATTTGCATATGGCTGGCTCCAAACTGGGGTGGTGTGGTGAGCAAAAGAATGATGGATTTAACCCAGATCCTTGTGACTGGGGGTGAATGTTTGCATTGTCCAGCATTCCGTCCATCAATTGTTTCTTTTGCATTTGTCGCCCTAAGTGGGAAGGGTATGCCCAGACGTGGGTCCCGTGCTCACTACACCACTGGATTCAAGCTAGCCTGGCTGAAGAAGGGTGATGCCCTGAAACCGGTCCTAGGATGCTTGTTTCCGGTCCAGGGAGGACCTGGCGTTGGCAGTTCGGGCTGGACTGTTCCCACAAGGAACAGGGTCAAGACTGATTTGCATATGGCTGGGTCCAAACTGGGGTGGTGTGGTGAGCAAAAGAATGATGGATTTAACCCAGATCCTTGTGACTGGGGGTGAATGTTTGCATTGTCCAGCATTCCGTCCATCAATTGTTTCTTTTGCATTTGTCGCCCTAAGTGGGAAGGGTATGCCCAGACGTGGGTCCCGTGCTCACTACACCACTGGATTCAAGCTAGCCTGGCTGAAGAAGGGTGATGCCCTGAAACCGGTCCTAGGATGCTTGTTTCCGGTCCAGGGAGGACCTGGCGTTGGCAGTTCGGGCTGGACTGTTCCCACAAGGAACAGGGTCAAGACTGATTTGCATATGGCTGGGTCCAAACTGGGGTGGTGTGGTGAGCAAAAGAATGATGGATTTAACCCAGATCCTTGTGACTGGGGGTGAATGTTTGCATTGTCCAGCATTCCGTCCATCAATTGTTTCTTTTGCATTTGTCGCCCTAAGTGGGAAGGGTATGCCCAGACGTGGGTCCCGTGCTCACTACACCACTGGATTCAAGCTAGCCTGGCTGAAGAAGGGTGATGCCCTGAAACCGGTCCTAGGATGCTTGTTTCCGGTCCAGGGAGGACCTGGCGTTGGCAGTTCGGGCTGGACTGTTCCCACAAGGAACAGGGTCAAGACTGATTTGCATATGGCTGGGTCCAAACTGGGGTGGTGTGGTGAGCAAAAGAATGATGGATTTAACCCAGATCCTTGTGACTGGGGGTGAATGTTTGCATTGTCCAGCATTCCGTCCATCAATTGTTTCTTTTGCATTTGTCGCCCTAAGTGGGAAGGGTATGCCCAGACGTGGGTCCCGTGCTCACTACACCACTGGATTCAAGCTAGCCTGGCTGAAGAAGGGTGATGCCCTGAAACCGGTCCTAGGATGCTTGTTTCCGGTCCAGGGAGGACCTGGCGTTGGCAGTTCGGGCTGGACTGTTCCCACAAGGAACAGGGTCAAGACTGATTTGCATATGGCTGGGTCCAAACTGGGGTGGTGTGGTGAGCAAAAGAATGATGGATTTAACCCAGATCCTTGTGACTGGGGGTGAATGTTTGCATTGTCCAGCATTCCGTCCATCAATTGTTTCTTTTGCATTTGTCGCCCTAAGTGGGAAGGGTATGCCCAGATGTGGGACCCGTGCTCACTACACCACTGGATTCAAGCTAGCCTGGCTGAAGAAGGGTGATGCCCTGAAACCGGTCCTAGGATGCTTGTTTCCGGTCCAGGGAGGACCTGGCGTTGGCAGTTCGGGCTGGACTGTTCCCACAAGGAACAGGGTCAAGACTGATTTGCATATGGCTGGGTCCAAACTGGGGTGGTGTGGTGAGCAAAAGAATGATGGATTTAACCCAGATCCTTGTGACTGGGGGTGAATGCTTGCATTGTCCAACATTCCGTCGATCAATTGTTTCTTTTGCATTTGTCGCCCTAAGTGGGAAGGGTATGCCCAGATGTGGGTCCCGTGCTCACTACACCACTGGATTCAAGCTAGCCTGGCTGAAGAAGGGTGATGCCCTGAAACCGGTCCTAGGATGCTTGTTTCCGGTCCAGGGAGGACCTGGCGTTGGCAGTTCGGGCTGGACTGTTCCCACAAGGAACAGGGTCAAGACTGATTTGCATATGGCTGGGTCCAAACTGGGGTGGTGTGGTGAGCAAAAGAATGATGGATTTAACCCAGATCCTTGTGACTGGGGGTGAATGTTTGCATTGTCCAGCATTCCGTCCATCAATTGTTTCTTTTGCATTTGTCGCCCTAAGTGGGAAGGGTATGCCCAGATGTGGGTCCCGTGCTCACTACACCACTGGATTCAAGCTAGCCTGGCTGAAGAAGGGTGATGCCCTGAAACCGGTCCTAGGATGCTTGTTTCCGGTCCAGGGAGGACCTGGCGTTGGCAGTTCGGGCTGGACTGTTCCCACAAGGAACAGGGTCAAGACTGATTTGCATATGGCTGGGTCCAAACTGGGGTGGTGTGGTGAGCAAAAGAATGATGGATTTAACCCAGATCCTTGTGACTGGGGGTGAATGTTTGCATTGTCCAGCATTCCGTCCATCAATTGTTTCTTTTGCATTTGTCGCCCTAAGTGGGAAGGGTATGCCCAGACGTGGGTCCCGTGCTCACTACACCACTGGATTCAAGCTAGCCTGGCTGAAGAAGGGTGATGCCCTGAAACCGGTCCTAGGATGCTTGTTTCCGGTCCAGGGAGGACCTGGCGTTGGCAGTTCGGGCTGGACTGTTCCCACAAGGAACAGGGTCAAGACTGATTTGCATATGGCTGGGTCCAAACTGGGGTGGTGTGGTGAGCAAAAGAATGATGGATTTAACCCAGATCCTTGTGACTGGGGGTGAATGTTTGCATTGTCCAGCATTCCGTCCATCAATTGTTTCTTTTGCATTTGTCGCCCTAAGTGGGAAGGGTATGCCCAGACGTGGGTCCCGTGCTCACTACACCACTGGATTCAAGCTAGCCTGGCTGAAGAAGGGTGATGCCCTGAAACCGGTCCTAGGATGCTTGTTTCCGGTCCAGGGAGGACCTGGCGTTGGCAGTTCGGGCTGGACTGTTCCCACAAGGAACAGGGTCAAGACTGATTTGCATATGGCTGGGTCCAAACTGGGGTGGTGTGGTGAGCAAAAGAATGATGGATTTAACCCAGATCCTTGTGACTGGGGGTGAATGTTTGCATTGTCCAGCATTCCGTCCATCAATTGTTTCTTTTGCATTTGTCGCCCTAAGTGGGAAGGGTATGCCCAGACGTGGGTCCCGTGCTCACTACACCACTGGATTCAAGCTAGCCTGGCTGAAGAAGGGTGATGCCCTGAAACCGGTCCTAGGATGCTTGTTTCCGGTCCAGGGAGGACCTGGCGTTGGCAGTTCGGGCTGGACTGTTCCCACAAGGAACAGGGTCAAGACTGATTTGCATATGGCTGGGTCCAAACTGGGGTGGTGTGGTGAGCAAAAGAATGATGGATTTAACCCAGATCCTTGTGACTGGGGGTGAATGTTTGCATTGTCCAGCATTCCGTCCATCAATTGTTTCTTTTGCATTTGTCGCCCTAAGTGGGAAGGGTATGCCCAGACGTGGGTCCCGTGCTCACTACACCACTGGATTCAAGCTAGCCTGGCTGAAGAAGGGTGATGCCCTGAAACCGGTCCTAGGATGCTTGTTTCCGGTCCAGGGAGGACCTGGCGTTGGCAGTTCGGGCTGGACTGTTCCCACAAGGAACAGGGTCAAGACTGATTTGCATATGGCTGGGTCCAAACTGGGGTGGTGTGGTGAGCAAAAGAATGATGGATTTAACCCAGATCCTTGTGACTGGGGGTGAATGTTTGCATTGTCCAGCATTCCGTCCATCAATTGTTTCTTTTGCATTTGTCGCCCTAAGTGGGAAGGGTATGCCCAGACGTGGGTCCCGATGCTCACTACACCACTGGATTCAAGCTAGCCTGGCTGAAGAAGGGTGATGCCCTGAAACCGGTCCTAGGATGCTTGTTTCCGGTCCAGGGAGGACCTGGCGTTGGCAGTTCGGGCTGGACTGTTCCCACAAGGAACAGGGTCAAGACTGATTTGCATATGGCTGGGTCCAAACTGGGGTGGTGTGGTGAGCAAAAGAATGATGGATTTAACCCAGATCCTTGTGACTGGGGGTGAATGTTTGCATTGTCCAGCATTCCGTCCATCAATTGTTTCTTTTGCATTTGTCGCCCTAAGTGGGAAGGGTATGCCCAGACGTGGGTCCCGTGCTCACTACACCACTGGATTCAAGCTAGCCTGGCTGAAGAAGGGTGATGCCCTGAAACCGGTCCTAGGATGCTTGTTTCCGGTCCAGGGAGGACCTGGCGTTGGCAGTTCGGGCTGGACTGTTCCCACAAGGAACAGGGTCAAGACTGATTTGCATATGGCTGGGTCCAAACTGGGGTGGTGTGGTGAGCAAAAGAATGATGGATTTAACCCAGATCCTTGTGACTGGGGGTGAATGTTTGCATTGTCCAGCATTCCGTCCATCAATTGTTTCTTTTGCATTTGTCGCCCTAAGTGGGAAGGGTATGCCCAGACGTGGGTCCCGTGCTCACTACACCACTGGATTCAAGCTAGCCTGGCTGAAGAAGGGTGATGCCCTGAAACCGGTCCTAGGATGCTTGTTTCCGGTCCAGGGAGGACCTGGCGTTGGCAGTTCGGGCTGGACTGTTCCCACAAGGAACAGGGTCAAGACTGATTTGCATATGGCTGGGTCCAAACTGGGGTGGTGTGGTGAGCAAAAGAATGATGGATTTAACCCAGATCCTTGTGACTGGGGGTGAATGTTTGCATTGTCCAGCATTCCGTCCATCAATTGTTTCTTTTGCATTTGTCGCCCTAAGTGGGAAGGGTATGCCCAGACGTGGGTCCCGTGCTCACTACACCACTGGATTCAAGCTAGCCTGGCTGAAGAAGGGTGATGCCCTGAAACCGGTCCTAGGATGCTTGTTTCCGGTCCAGGGAGGACCTGGCGTTGGCAGTTCGGGCTGGACTGTTCCCACAAGGAACAGGGTCAAGACTGATTTGCATATGGCTGGGTCCAAACTGGGGTGGTGTGGTGAGCAAAAGAATGATGGATTTAACCCAGATCCTTGTGACTGGGGGTGAATGTTTGCATTGTCCAGCATTCCGTCCATCAATTGTTTCTTTTGCATTTGTCGCCCTAAGTGGGAAGGGTATGCCCAGACGTGGGTCCCGTGCTCACTACACCACTGGATTCAAGCTAGCCTGGCTGAAGAAGGGTGATGCCCTGAAACCGGTCCTAGGATGCTTGTTTCCGGTCCAGGGAGGACCTGGCGTTGGCAGTTCGGGCTGGACTGTTCCCACAAGGAACAGGGTCAAGACTGATTTGCATATGGCTGGGTCCAAACTGGGGTGGTGTGGTGAGCAAAAGAATGATGGATTTAACCCAGATCCTTGTGACTGGGGGTGAATGTTTGCATTGTCCAGCATTCCGTCCATCAATTGTTTCTTTTGCATTTGTCGCCCTAAGTGGGAAGGGTATGCCCAGACGTGGGTCCCGTGCTCACTACACCACTGGATTCAAGCTAGCCTGGCTGAAGAAGGGTGATGCCCTGAAACCGGTCCTAGGATGCTTGTTTCCGGTCCAGGGAGGACCTGGCGTTGGCAGTTCGGGCTGGACTGTTCCCACAAGGAACAGGGTCAAGACTGATTTGCATATGGCTGGGTCCAAACTGGGGTGGTGTGGTGAGCAAAAGAATGATGGATTTAACCCAGATCCTTGTGACTGGGGGTGAATGTTTGCATTGTCCAGCATTCCGTCCATCAATTGTTTCTTTTGCATTTGTCGCCCTAAGTGGGAAGGGTATGCCCAGACGTGGGTCCCGTGCTCACTACACCACTGGATTCAAGCTAGCCTGGCTGAAGAAGGGTGATGCCCTGAAACCGGTCCTAGGATGCTTGTTTCCGGTCCAGGGAGGACCTGGCGTTGGCAGTTCGGGCTGGACTGTTCCCACAAGGAACAGGGTCAAGACTGATTTGCATATGGCTGGGTCCAAACTGGGGTGGTGTGGTGAGCAAAAGAATGATGGATTTAACCCAGATCCTTGTGACTGGGGGTGAATGTTTGCATTGTCCAGCATTCCGTCCATCAATTGTTTCTTTTGCATTTGTCGCCCTAAGTGGGAAGGGTATGCCCAGACGTGGGTCCCGTGCTCACTACACCACTGGATTCAAGCTAGCCTGGCTGAAGAAGGGTGATGCCCTGAAACCGGTCCTAGGATGCTTGTTTCCGGTCCAGGGAGGACCTGGCGTTGGCAGTTCGGGCTGGACTGTTCCCACAAGGAACAGGGTCAAGACTGATTTGCATATGGCTGGGTCCAAACTGGGGTGGTGTGGTGAGCAAAAGAATGATGGATTTAACCCAGATCCTTGTGACTGGGGGTGAATGTTTGCATTGTCCAGCATTCCGTCCATCAATTGTTTCTTTTGCATTTGTCGCCCTAAGTGGGAAGGGTATGCCCAGACGTGGGTCCCGTGCTCACTACACCACTGGATTCAAGCTAGCCTGGCTGAAGAAGGGTGATGCCCTGAAACCGGTCCTAGGATGCTTGTTTCCGGTCCAGGGAGGACCTGGCGTTGGCAGTTCGGGCTGGACTGTTCCCACAAGGAACAGGGTCAAGACTGATTTGCATATGGCTGGGTCCAAACTGGGGTGGTGTGGTGAGCAAAAGAATGATGGATTTAACCCAGATCCTTGTGACTGGGGGTGAATGTTTGCATTGTCCAGCATTCCGTCCATCAATTGTTTCTTTTGCATTTGTCGCCCTAAGTGGGAAGGGTATGCCCAGACGTGGGTCCCGTGCTCACTACACCACTGGATTCAAGCTAGCCTGGCTGAAGAAGGGTGATGCCCTGAAACCGGTCCTAGGATGCTTGTTTCCGGTCCAGGGAGGACCTGGCGTTGGCAGTTCGGGCTGGACTGTTCCCACAAGGAACAGGGTCAAGACTGATTTGCATATGGCTGGGTCCAAACTGGGGTGGTGTGGTGAGCAAAAGAATGATGGATTTAACCCAGATCCTTGTGACTGGGGGTGAATGTTTGCATTGTCCAGCATTCCGTCCATCAATTGTTTCTTTTGCATTTGTCGCCCTAAGTGGGAAGGGTATGCCCAGACGTGGGTCCCGTGCTCACTACACCACTGGATTCAAGCTAGCCTGGCTGAAGAAGGGTGATGCCCTGAAACCGGTCCTAGGATGCTTGTTTCCGGTCCAGGGAGGACCTGGCGTTGGCAGTTCGGGCTGGACTGTTCCCACAAGGAACAGGGTCAAGACTGATTTGCATATGGCTGGGTCCAAACTGGGGTGGTGTGGTGAGCAAAAGAATGATGGATTTAACCCAGATCCTTGTGACTGGGGGTGAATGTTTGCATTGTCCAGCATTCCGTCCATCAATTGTTTCTTTTGCATTTGTCGCCCTAAGTGGGAAGGGTATGCCCAGACGTGGGTCCCGTGCTCACTACACCACTGGATTCAAGCTAGCCTGGCTGAAGAAGGGTGATGCCCTGAAACCGGTCCTAGGATGCTTGTTTCCGGTCCAGGGAGGACCTGGCGTTGGCAGTTCGGGCTGGACTGTTCCCACAAGGAACAGGGTCAAGACTGATTTGCATATGGCTGGGTCCAAACTGGGGTGGTGTGGTGAGCAAAAGAATGATGGATTTAACCCAGATCCTTGTGACTGGGGGTGAATGTTTGCATTGTCCAGCATTCCGTCCATCAATTGTTTCTTTTGCATTTGTCGCCCTAAGTGGGAAGGGTATGCCCAGACGTGGGTCCCGTGCTCACTACACCACTGGATTCAAGCTAGCCTGGCTGAAGAAGGGTGATGCCCTGAAACCGGTCCTAGGATGCTTGTTTCCGGTCCAGGGAGGACCTGGCGTTGGCAGTTCGGGCTGGACTGTTCCCACAAGGAACAGGGTCAAGACTGATTTGCATATGGCTGGGTCCAAACTGGGGTGGTGTGGTGAGCAAAAGAATGATGGATTTAACCCAGATCCTTGTGACTGGGGGTGAATGTTTGCATTGTCCAGCATTCCGTCCATCAATTGTTTCTTTTGCATTTGTCGCCCTAAGTGGGAAGGGTATGCCCAGACGTGGGTCCCGTGCTCACTACACCACTGGATTCAAGCTAGCCTGGCTGAAGAAGGGTGATGCCCTGAAACCGGTCCTAGGATGCTTGTTTCCGGTCCAGGGAGGACCTGGCGTTGGCAGTTCGGGCTGGACTGTTCCCACAAGGAACAGGGTCAAGACTGATTTGCATATGGCTGGGTCCAAACTGGGGTGGTGTGGTGAGCAAAAGAATGATGGATTTAACCCAGATCCTTGTGACTGGGGGTGAATGTTTGCATTGTCCAGCATTCCGTCGATCAATTGTTTCTTTTGCATTTGTCGCCCTAAGTGGGAAGGGTATGCCCAGATGTGGGTCCCGTGCTCACTACACCACTGGATTCAAGCTAGCCTGGCTGAAGAAGGGTGATGCCCTGAAACCGGTCCTAGGATGCTTGTTTCCGGTCCAGGGAGGACCTGGCGTTGGCAGTTCGGGCTGGACTGTTCCCACAAGGAACAGGGTCAAGACTGATTTGCATATGGCTGGGTCCAAACTGGGGTGGTGTGGTGAGCAAAAGAATGATGGATTTAACCCAGATCCTTGTGACTGGGGGTGAATGTTTGCATTGTCCAGCATTCCGTCCATCAATTGTTTCTTTTGCATTTGTCGCCCTAAGTGGGAAGGGTATGCCCAGACGTGGGTCCCGTGCTCACTACACCACTGGATTCAAGCTAGCCTGGCTGAAGAAGGGTGATGCCCTGAAACCGGTCCTAGGATGCTTGTTTCCGGTCCAGGGAGGACCTGGCGTTGGCAGTTCGGGCTGGACTGTTCCCACAAGGAACAGGGTCAAGACTGATTTGCATATGGCTGGGTCCAAACTGGGGTGGTGTGGTGAGCAAAAGAATGATGGATTTAACCCAGATCCTTGTGACTGGGGGTGAATGTTTGCATTGTCCAGCATTCCGTCCATCAATTGTTTCTTTTGCATTTGTCGCCCTAAGTGGGAAGGGTATGCCCAGACGTGGGTCCCGTGCTCACTACACCACTGGATTCAAGCTAGCCTGGCTGAAGAAGGGTGATGCCCTGAAACCGGTCCTAGGATGCTTGTTTCCGGTCCAGGGAGGACCTGGCGTTGGCAGTTCGGGCTGGACTGTTCCCACAAGGAACAGGGTCAAGACTGATTTGCATATGGCTGGGTCCAAACTGGGGTGGTGTGGTGAGCAAAAGAATGATGGATTTAACCCAGATCCTTGTGACTGGGGGTGAATGTTTGCATTGTCCAGCATTCCGTCCATCAATTGTTTCTTTTGCATTTGTCGCCCTAAGTGGGAAGGGTATGCCCAGACGTGGGTCCCGTGCTCACTACACCACTGGATTCAAGCTAGCCTGGCTGAAGAAGGGTGATGCCCTGAAACCGGTCCTAGGATGCTTGTTTCCGGTCCAGGGAGGACCTGGCGTTGGCAGTTCTGGGCTGGACTGTTCCCACAAGGAACAGGGTCAAGACTGATTTGCATATGGCTGGGTCCAAACTGGGGTGGTGTGGTGAGCAAAAGAATGATGGATTTAACCCAGATCCTTGTGACTGGGGGTGAATGTTTGCATTGTCCAGCATTCCGTCCATCAATTGTTTCTTTTGCATTTGTCGCCCTAAGTGGGAAGGGTATGCCCAGACGTGGGTCCCGTGCTCACTACACCACTGGATTCAAGCTAGCCTGGCTGAAGAAGGGTGATGCCCTGAAACCGGTCCTAGGATGCTTGTTTCCGGTCCAGGGAGGACCTGGCGTTGGCAGTTCGGGCTGGACTGTTCCCACAAGGAACAGGGTCAAGACTGATTTGCATATGGCTGGGTCCAAACTGGGGTGGTGTGGTGAGCAAAAGAATGATGGATTTAACCCAGATCCTTGTGACTGGGGGTGAATGTTTGCATTGTCCAGCATTCCGTCCATCAATTGTTTCTTTTGCATTTGTCGCCCTAAGTGGGAAGGGTATGCCCAGACGTGGGTCCCGTGCTCACTACACCACTGGATTCAAGCTAGCCTGGCTGAAGAAGGGTGATGCCCTGAAACCGGTCCTAGGATGCTTGTTTCCGGTCCAGGGAGGACCTGGCGTTGGCAGTTCGGGCTGGACTGTTCCCACAAGGAACAGGGTCAAGACTGATTTGCATATGGCTGGGTCCAAACTGGGGTGGTGTGGTGAGCAAAAGAATGATGGATTTAACCCAGATCCTTGTGACTGGGGGTGAATGTTTGCATTGTCCAGCATTCCGTCCATCAATTGTTTCTTTTGCATTTGTCGCCCTAAGTGGGAAGGGTATGCCCAGATGTGGGACCCGTGCTCACTACACCACTGGATTCAAGCTAGCCTGGCTGAAGAAGGGTGATGCCCTGAAACCGGTCCTAGGATGCTTGTTTCCGGTCCAGGGAGGACCTGGCGTTGGCAGTTCGGGCTGGACTGTTCCCACAAGGAACAGGGTCAAGACTGATTTGCATATGGCTGGGTCCAAACTGGGGTGGTGTGGTGAGCAAAAGAATGATGGATTTAACCCAGATCCTTGTGACTGGGGGTGAATGCTTGCATTGTCCAACATTCCGTCGATCAATTGTTTCTTTTGCATTTGTCGCCCTAAGTGGGAAGGGTATGCCCAGATGTGGGTCCCGTGCTCACTACACCACTGGATTCAAGCTAGCCTGGCTGAAGAAGGGTGATGCCCTGAAACCGGTCCTAGGATGCTTGTTTCCGGTCCAGGGAGGACCTGGCGTTGGCAGTTCGGGCTGGACTGTTCCCACAAGGAACAGGGTCAAGTCTGATTTGCATATGGCTGGGTCCAAACTGGGGTGGTGTGGTGAGCAAAAGAATGATGGATTTAACCCAGATCCTTGTGACTGGGGGTGAATGTTTGCATTGTCCAGCATTCCGTCCATCAATTGTTTCTTTTGCATTTGTCGCCCTAAGTGGGAAGGGTATGCCCAGACGTGGGTCCCGTGCTCACTACACCACTGGATTCAAGCTAGCCTGGCTGAAGAAGGGTGATGCCCTGAAACCGGTCCTAGGATGCTTGTTTCCGGTCCAGGGAGGACCTGGCGTTGGCAGTTCGGGCTGGACTGTTCCCACAAGGAACAGGGTCAAGACTGATTTGCATATGGCTGGCTCCAAACTGGGGTGGTGTGGTGAGCAAAAGAATGATGGATTTAACCCAGATCCTTGTGACTGGGGGTGAATGTTTGCATTGTCCAGCATTCCGTCGATCAATTGTTTCTTTTGCATTTGTCGCCCTAAGTGGGAAGGGTATGCCCAGACGTGGGTCCCGTGCTCACTACACCACTGGATTCAAGCTAGCCTGGCTGAAGAAGGGTGATACCCTGAAACCGGTCCTAGGATGCTTGTTTCCGGTCCAGGGAGGACCTGGCGTTGGCAGTTCGGGCTGGACTGTTCCCACAAGGAACAGGGTCAAGACTGATTTGCATATGGCTGGGTCCAAACTGGGGTGGTGTGGTGAGCAAAAGAATGATGGATTTAACCCAAATCCTTGTGACTGGGGGTGAATGTTTACATTGTCCAGCATTCCGTCCATCAATTGTTTCTTTTGCATTTGTCGCCCTAAGTGGGAAGGGTATGGCCAGATGTGGGTCCCGTGCTCACTACACCACTGGATTCAAGCTAGCCTGGCTGAAGAAGGGTGATGCCCTGAAACCGGTCCTAGGATGCTTGTTTCCGGTCCAGGGAGGACCTGCCGTTGGCAGTTCGGGCTGGACTGTTCCCACAAGGAACAGGGTCAAGACTGATTTGCATATGGCTGGGTCCAAACTGGGGTGGTGTGGTGAGCAAAAGAATGATGGATTTAACCCAGATCCTTGTGACTGGGGGTGAATGTTTGCATTGTCCAGCATTCCGTCCATCAATTGTTTCTTTTGCATTTGTCGCCCTAAGTGGGAAGGGTATGCCCAGACGTGGGTCCCGTGCTCACTACACCACTGGATTCAAGCTAGCCTGGCTGAAGAAGGGTGATGCCCTGAAACCGGTCCTAGGATGCTTGTTTCCGGTCCAGGGAGGACCTGGCGTTGGCAGTTCGGGCTGGACTGTTCCCACAAGGAACAGGGTCAAGACTGATTTGCATATGGCTGGCTCCAAACTGGGGTGGTGTGGTGAGCAAAAGAATGATGGATTTAACCCAGATCCTTGTGACTGGGGGTGAATGTTTGCATTGTCCAGCATTCCGTCCATCAATTGTTTCTTTTGCATTTGTCGCCCTAAGTGGGAAGGGTATGCCCAGACGTGGGTCCCGTGCTCACTACACCACTGGATTCAAGCTAGCCTGGCTGAAGAAGGGTGATACCCTGAAACCGGTCCTAGGATGCTTGTTTCCGGTCCAGGGAGGACCTGGCGTTGGCAGTTCGGGCTGGACTGTTCCCACAAGGAACAGGGTCAAGACTGATTTGCATATGGCTGGGTCCAAACTGGGGTGGTGTGGTGAGCAAAAGAATGATGGATTTAACCCAGATCCTTGTGACTGGGGGTGAATGTTTGCATTGTCCAGCATTCCGTCCATCAATTGTTTCTTTTGCATTTGTCGCCCTAAGTGGGAAGGGTATGCCCAGACGTGGGTCCCGTGCTCACTACACCACTGGATTCAAGCTAGCCTGGCTGAAGAAGGGTGATGCCCTGAAACCGGTCCTAGGATGCTTGTTTCCGGTCCAGGGAGGACCTGGCGTTGGCAGTTCGGGCTGGACTGTTCCCACAAGGAACAGGGTCAAGACTGATTTGCATATGGCTGGGTCCAAACTGGGGTGGTGTGGTGAGCAAAAGAATGATGGATTTAACCCAGATCCTTGTGACTGGGGGTGAATGTTTGCATTGTCCAGCATTCCGTCGATCAATTGTTTCTTTTGCATTTGTCGCCCTAAGTGGGAAGGGTATGCCCAGACGTGGGTCCCGTGCTCACTACACCACTGGATTCAAGCTAGCCTGGCTGAAGAAGGGTGATACCCTGAAACCGGTCCTAGGATGCTTGTTTCCGGTCCAGGGAGGACCTGGCGTTGGCAGTTCGGGCTGGACTGTTCCCACAAGGAACAGGGTCAAGACTGATTTGCATATGGCTGGGTCCAAACTGGGGTGGTGTGGTGAGCAAAAGAATGATGGATTTAACCCAAATCCTTGTGACTGGGGGTGAATGTTTACATTGTCCAGCATTCCGTCCATCAATTGTTTCTTTTGCATTTGTCGCCCTAAGTGGGAAGGGTATGGCCAGATGTGGGTCCCGTGCTCACTACACCACTGGATTCAAGCTAGCCTGGCTGAAGAAGGGTGATGCCCTGAAACCGGTCCTAGGATGCTTGTTTCCGGTCCAGGGAGGACCTGCCGTTGGCAGTTCGGGCTGGACTGTTCCCACAAGGAACAGGGTCAAGACTGATTTGCATATGGCTGGGTCCAAACTGGGGTGGTGTGGTGAGCAAAAGAATGATGGATTTAACCCAGATCCTTGTGACTGGGGGTGAATGTTTGCATTGTCCAGCATTCCGTCCATCAATTGTTTCTTTTGCATTTGTCGCCCTAAGTGGGAAGGGTATGCCCAGACGTGGGTCCCGAGCTCACTACACCACTGGATTCAAGCTAGCCTGGCTGAAGAAGGGTGATGCCCTGAAATTGGTCCTAGGATGCTTGTTTCCGGTCCAGGGAGGACCTGGCGTTGGCAGTTCGGGCTGGACTGTTCCCACAAGGAACAGGGTCAAGACTGATTTGCATATGGCTGGGTCCAAACAGGGGTGGTGTGGTGAGCAAAAGAATGATGGATTTAACCCAGATCCTTGTGACTGGGGGTGAATGTTTGCATTGTCCAGCATTCCGTCCATCAATTGTTTCTTTTGCATTTGTCGCCCTAAGTGGGAAGGGTATGCCCAGACGTGGGTCCCGTGCTCACTACACCACTGGATTCAAGCTAGCCTGGCTGAAGAAGGGTGATGCCCTGAAACCGGTCCTAGGATGCTTGTTTCCGGTCCAGGGAGGACCTGGCGTTGGCAGTTCGGGCTGGACTGTTCCCACAAGGAACAGGGATCAAGACTGATTTGCATATGGCTGGGTCCAAACTGGGGTGGTGTGGTGAGCAAAAGAATGATGGATTTAACCCAGATCCTTGTGACTGGGGGTGAATGTTTGCATTGTCCAGCATTCCGTCCATCAATTGTTTCTTTTGCATTTGTCGCCCTAAGTGGGAAGGGTATGCCCAGACGTGGGTCCCGTGCTCACTACACCACTGGATTCAAGCTAGCCTGGCTGAAGAAGGGTGATGCCCTGAAACCGGTCCTAGGATGCTTGTTTCCGGTCCAGGGAGGACCTGGCGTTGGCAGTTCGGGCTGGACTGTTCCCACAAGGAACAGGGTCAAGACTGATTTGCATATGGCTGGGTCCAAACTGGGGTGGTGTGGTGAGCAAAAGAATGATGGATTTAACCCAGATCCTTGTGACTGGGGGTGAATGTTTGCATTGTCCAGCATTCCGTCCATCAATTGTTTCTTTTGCATTTGTCGCCCTAAGTGGGAAGGGTATGCCCAGACGTGGGTCCCGTGCTCACTACACCACTGGATTCAAGCTAGCCTGGCTGAAGAAGGGTGATGCCCTGAAACCGGTCCTAGGATGCTTGTTTCCGGTCCAGGGAGGACCTGGCGTTGGCAGTTCGGGCTGGACTGTTCCCACAAGGAACAGGGTCAAGACTGATTTGCATATGGCTGGGTCCAAACTGGGGTGGTGTGGTGAGCAAAAGAATGATGGATTTAACCCAGATCCTTGTGACTGGGGGTGAATGTTTGCATTGTCCAGCATTCCGTCCATCAATTGTTTCTTTTGCATTTGTCGCCCTAAGTGGGAAGGGTATGCCCAGACGTGGGTCCCGTGCTCACTACACCACTGGATTCAAGCTAGCCTGGCTGAAGAAGGGTGATGCCCTGAAACCGGTCCTAGGATGTTTGTTTCCGGTCCAGGGAGGACCTGGCGTTGGCAGTTCGGGCTGGACTGTTCCCACAAGGAACAGGGTCAAGACTGATTTGCATATGGCTGGGTCCAAACTGGGGTGGTGTGGTGAGCAAAAGAATGATGGATTTAACCCAGATCCTTGTGACTGGGGGTGAATGTTTGCATTGTCCAGCATTCCGTCCATCAATTGTTTCTTTTGCATTTGTCGCCCTAAGTGGGAAGGGTATGCCCAGACGTGGGTCCCGTGCTCACTACACCACTGGATTCAGGCTAGCCTGGCTGAAGAAGGGTGATGCCCTGAAACCGGTCCTAGGATGCTTGTTTCCGGTCCAGGGAGGACCTGGCGTTGGCAGTTCGGGCTGGACTGTTCCCACAAGGAACAGGGTCAAGACTGATTTGCATATGGCTGGCTCCAAACTGGGGTGGTGTGGTGAGCAAAAGAATGATGGATTTAACCCAGATCCTTGTGACTGGGGGTGAATGTTTGCATTGTCCAGCATTCCGTCGATCAATTGTTTCTTTTGCATTTGTCGCCCTAAGTGGGAAGGGTATGCCCAGACGTGGGTCCCGTGCTCACTACACCACTGGATTCAAGCTAGCCTGGCTGAAGAAGGGTGATACCCTGAAACCGGTCCTAGGATGCTTGTTTCCGGTCCAGGGAGGACCTGGCGTTGGCAGTTCGGGCTGGACTGTTCCCACAAGGAACAGGGTCAAGACTGATTTGCATATGGCTGGGTCCAAACTGGGGTGGTGTGGTGAGCAAAAGAATGATGGATTTAACCCAGATCCTTGTGACTGGGGGTGAATGTTTGCATTGTCCAGCATTCCGTCCATCAATTATTTCTTTTGCATTTGTCGCCCTAAGTGGGAAGGGTATGCCCAGACGTGGGTCCCGTGCTCACTACACCACTGGATTCAAGCTAGCCTGGCTGAAGAAGGGTGATGCCCTGAAACCGGTCCTAGGATGCTTGTTTCCGGTCCAGGGAGGACCTGGCGTTGGCAGTTCGGACTGGACTGTTCCCACAAGGAACAGGGTCAAGACTGATTTGCATATGGCTGGGTCCAAACAGGGGTGGTGTGGTGAGCAAAAGAATGATGGATTTAACCCAGATCCTTGTGACTGGGGGTGAATGTTTGCATTGTCCAGCATTCCGTCCATCAATTGTTTCTTTTGCATTTGTCGCCCTAAGTGGGAAGGGTATGCCCAGACGTGGGTCCCGTGCTCACTACACCACTGGATTCAAGCTAGCCTGGCTGAAGAAGGGTGATGCCCTGAAACCGGTCCTAGGATGCTTGTTTCCGGTCCAGGGAGGACCTGGCGTTGGCAGTTCGGGCTGGACTGTTCCCACAAGGAACAGGGTCAAGACTGATTTGCATATGGCTGGGTCCAAACTGGGGTGGTGTGGTGAGCAAAAGAATGATGGATTTAACCCAGATCCTTGTGACTGGGGGTGAATGTTTGCATTGTCCAGCATTCCGTCCATCAATTGTTTCTTTTGCATTTGTCGCCCTAAGTGGGAAGGGTATGCCCAGACGTGGGTCCCGTGCTCACTACACCACTGGATTCAAGCTAGCCTGGCTGAAGAAGGGTGATGCCCTGAAACCGGTCCTAGGATGCTTGTTTCCGGTCCAGGGAGGACCTGGCGTTGGCAGTTCGGGCTGGACTGTTCCCACAAGGAACAGGGTCAAGACTGATTTGCATATGGCTGGGTCCAAACTGGGGTGGTGTGGTGAGCAAAAGAATGATGGATTTAACCCAGATCCTTGTGACTGGGGGTGAATGTTTGCATTGTCCAGCATTCCGTCCATCAATTGTTTCTTTTGCATTTGTCGCCCTAAGTGGGAAGGGTATGCCCAGACGTGGGTCCCGTGCTCACTACACCACTGGATTCAAGCTAGCCTGGCTGAAGAAGGGTGATGCCCTGAAACCGGTCCTAGGATGCTTGTTTCCGGTCCAGGGAGGACCTGGCGTTGGCAGTTCGGGCTGGACTGTTCCCACAAGGAACAGGGTCAAGACTGATTTGCATATGGCTGGGTCCAAACTGGGGTGGTGTGGTGAGCAAAAGAATGATGGATTTAACCCAGATCCTTGTGACTGGGGGTGAATGTTTGCATTGTCCAGCATTCCGTCCATCAATTGTTTCTTTTGCATTTGTCGCCCTAAGTGGGAAGGGTATGCCCAGACGTGGGTCCCGTGCTCACTACACCACTGGATTCAAGCTAGCCTGGCTGAAGAAGGGTGATGCCCTGAAACCGGTCCTAGGATGATTGTTTCCGGTCCAGGGAGGACCTGGCGTTGGCAGTTCGGGCTGGACTGTTCCCACAAGGAACAGGGTCAAGACTGATTTGCATATGGCTGGGTCCAAACTGGGGTGGTGTGGTGAGCAAAATAATGATGGATTTAACCCAGATCCTTGTGACTGGGGGTGAATGTTTGCATTGTCCAGCATTCCGTCCATCAATTGTTTCTTTTGCATTTGTCGCCCTAAGTGGGAAGGGTATGCCCAGATGTGGGACCCGTGCTCACTACACCACTGGATTCAAGCTAGCCTGGCTGAAGAAGGGTGATGCCCTGAAACCGGTCCTAGGATGCTTGTTTCCGGTCCAGGGAGGACCTGGCGTTGGCAGTTCGGGCTGGACTGTTCCCACAAGGAACAGGGTCAAGACTGATTTGCATATGGCTGGGTCCAAACTGGGGTGGTGTGGTGAGCAAAAGAATGATGGATTTAACCCAGATCCTTGTGACTGGGGGTGAATGCTTGCATTGTCCAACATTCCGTCGATCAATTGTTTCTTTTGCATTTGTCGCCCTAAGTGGGAAGGGTATGCCCAGATGTGGGTCCCGTGCTCACTACACCACTGGATTCAAGCTAGCCTGGCTGAAGAAGGGTGATGCCCTGAAACCGGTCCTAGGATGCTTGTTTCCGGTCCAGGGAGGACCTGGCGTTGGCAGTTCGGGCTGGACTGTTCCCACAAGGAACAGGGTCAAGTCTGATTTGCATATGGCTGGGTCCAAACTGGGGTGGTGTGGTGAGCAAAAGAATGATGGATTTAACCCAGATCCTTGTGACTGGGGGTGAATGTTTGCATTGTCCAGCATTCCGTCCATCAATTGTTTCTTTTGCATTTGTCGCCCTAAGTGGGAAGGGTATGCCCAGACGTGGGTCCCGTGCTCACTACACCACTGGATTCAAGCTAGCCTGGCTGAAGAAGGGTGATGCCCTGAAACCGGTCCTAGGATGCTTGTTTCCGGTCCAGGGAGGACCTGGCGTTGGCAGTTCGGGCTGGACTGTTCCCACAAGGAACAGGGTCAAGACTGATTTGCATATGGCTGGCTCCAAACTGGGGTGGTGTGGTGAGCAAAAGAATGATGGATTTAACCCAGATCCTTGTGACTGGGGGTGAATGTTTGCATTGTCCAGCATTCCGTCGATCAATTGTTTCTTTTGCATTTGTCGCCCTAAGTGGGAAGGGTATGCCCAGACGTGGGTCCCGTGCTCACTACACCACTGGATTCAAGCTAGCCTGGCTGAAGAAGGGTGATACCCTGAAACCGGTCCTAGGATGCTTGTTTCCGGTCCAGGGAGGACCTGGCGTTGGCAGTTCGGGCTGGACTGTTCCCACAAGGAACAGGGTCAAGACTGATTTGCATATGGCTGGGTCCAAACTGGGGTGGTGTGGTGAGCAAAAGAATGATGGATTTAACCCAAATCCTTGTGACTGGGGGTGAATGTTTACATTGTCCAGCATTCCGTCCATCAATTGTTTCTTTTGCATCTGTCGCCCTAAGTGGGAAGGGTATGGCCAGATGTGGGTCCCGTGCTCACTACACCACTGGATTCAAGCTAGCCTGGCTGAAGAAGGGTGATGCCCTGAAACCGGTCCTAGGATGCTTGTTTCCGGTCCAGGGAGGACCTGCTGTTGGCAGTTCGGGCTGGACTGTTCCCACAAGGAACAGGGTCAAGACTGATTTGCATATGGCTGGGTCCAAACTGGGGTGGTGTGGTGAGCAAAAGAATGATGGATTTAACCCAGATCCTTGTGACTGGGGGTGAATGTTTGCATTGTCCAGCATTCCGTCCATCAATTGTTTCTTTTGCATTTGTCGCCCTAAGTGGGAAGGGTATGCCCAGACGTGGGTCCCGTGCTCACTACACCACTGGATTCAAGCTAGCCTGGCTGAAGAAGGGTGATGCCCTGAAACCGGTCCTAGGATGCTTGTTTCCGGTCCAGGGAGGACCTGGCGTTGGCAGTTCGGGCTGGACTGTTCCCACAAGGAACAGGGTCAAGACTGATTTGCATATGGCTGGCTCCAAACTGGGGTGGTGTGGTGAGCAAAAGAATGATGGATTTAACCCAGATCCTTGTGACTGGGGGTGAATGTTTGCATTGTCCAGCATTCCGTCCATCAATTGTTTCTTTTGCATTTGTCGCCCTAAGTGGGAAGGGTATGCCCAGACGTGGGTCCCGTGCTCACTACACCACTGGATTCAAGCTAGCCTGGCTGAAGAAGGGTGATACCCTGAAACCGGTCCTAGGATGCTTGTTTCCGGTCCAGGGAGGACCTGGCGTTGGCAGTTCGGGCTGGACTGTTCCCACAAGGAACAGGGTCAAGACTGATTTGCATATGGCTGGGTCCAAACTGGGGTGGTGTGGTGAGCAAAAGAATGATGGATTTAACCCAGATCCTTGTGACTGGGGGTGAATGTTTGCATTGTCCAGCATTCCGTCCATCAATTGTTTCTTTGCATTTGTCGCCCTAAGTGGGAAGGGTATGCCCAGACGTGGGTCCCGTGCTCACTACACCACTGGATTCAAGCTAGCCTGGCTGAAGAAGGGTGATGCCCTGGAAACCGGTCCTAGGATGCTTGTTTCCGGTCCAGGGAGGACCTGGCGTTGGCAGTTCGGGCTGGACTGTTCCCACAAGGAACAGGGTCAAGACTGATTTGCATATGGCTGGGTCCAAACTGGGGTGGTGTGGTGAGCAAAAGAATGATGGATTTAACCCAGATCCTTGTGACTGGGGGTGAATGTTTGCATTGTCCAGCATTCCGTCGATCAATTGTTTCTTTTGCATTTGTCGCCCTAAGTGGGAAGGGTATGCCCAGACGTGGGTCCCGTGCTCACTACACCACTGGATTCAAGCTAGCCTGGCTGAAGAAGGGTGATACCCTGAAACCGGTCCTAGGATGCTTGTTTCCGGTCCAGGAGGACCTGGCGTTGGCAGTTCGGGCTGGACTGTTCCCACAAGGAACAGGGTCAAGACTGATTTGCATATGGCTGGGTCCAAACTGGGGTGGTGTGGTGAGCAAAAGAATGATGGATTTAACCCAAATCCTTGTGACTGGGGGTGAATGTTTACATTGTCCAGCATTCCGTCCATCAATTGTTTCTTTTGCATTTGTCGCCCTAAGTGGGAAGGGTATGGCCAGATGTGGGTCCCGTGCTCACTACACCACTGGATTCAAGCTAGCCTGGCTGAAGAAGGGTGATGCCCTGAAACCGGTCCTAGGATGCTTGTTTCCGGTCCAGGGAGGACCTGCCGTTGGCAGTTCGGGCTGGACTGTTCCCACAAGGAACAGGGTCAAGACTGATTTGCATATGGCTGGGTCCAAACTGGGGTGGTGTGGTGAGCAAAAGAATGATGGATTTAACCCAGATCCTTGTGACTGGGGGTGAATGTTTGCATTGTCCAGCATTCCGTCCATCAATTGTTTCTTTTGCATTTGTCGCCCTAAGTGGGAAGGGTATGCCCAGACGTGGGTCCCGTGCTCACTACACCACTGGATTCAAGCTAGCCTGGCTGAAGAAGGGTGATTCCCTGAAACCGGTCCTAGGATGCTTGTTTCCGGTCCAGGGAGGACCTGGCGTTGGCAGTTCGGGCTGGACTGTTCCCACAAGGAACAGGGTCAAGACTGATTTGCATATGGCTGGCTCCAAACTGTGGTGAGCAAAAGAATGATGGATTTAACCCAGATCCTTGTGACTGGGGGTGAATGTTTGCATTGTCCAGCATTCCGTCCATCAATTGTTTCTTTTGCATTTGTCGCCCTAAGTGGGAAGGGTATGCCCAGACGTGGGTCCCGTGCTCACTACACCACTGGATTCAAGCTAGCCTGGCTGAAGAAGGGTGATACCCTGAAACCGGTCCTAGGATGCTTGTTTCCGGTCCAGGGAGGACCTGGCGTTGGCAGTTCGGGCTGGACTGTTCCCACAAGGAACAGGGTCAAGACTGATTTGCATATGGCTGGGTCCAAACTGGGGTGGTGTGGTGAGCAAAAGAATGATGGATTTAACCCAGATCCTTGTGACTGGGGGTGAATGTTTGCATTGTCCAGCATTCCGTCCATCAATTGTTTCTTTTGCATTTGTCGCCCTAAGTGGGAAGGGTATGCCCAGACGTGGGTCCCGTGCTCACTACACCACTGGATTCAAGCTAGCCTGGCTGAAGAAGGGTGATGCCCTGAAACCGGTCCTAGGATGCTTGTTTCCGGTCCAGGGAGGACCTGGCGTTGGCAGTTCGGGCTGGACTGTTCCCACAAGGAACAGGGTCTAGACTGATTTGCATATGGCTGGGTCCAAACTGGGGTGGTGTGGTGAGCAAAAGAATGATGGATTTAACCCAGATCCTTGTGACTGGGGGTGAATGTTTGCATTGTCCAGCATTCCGTCCATCAATTGTTTCTTTTGCATTTGTCGCCCTAAGTGGGAAGGGTATGCCCAGACGTGGGTCCCGTGCTCACTACACCACTGGATTCAAGCTAGCCTGGCTGAAGAAGGGTGATGCCCTGAAACCGGTCCTAGGATGCTTGTTTCCGGTCCAGGGAGGACCTGGCGTTGGCAGTTCGGGCTGGACTGTTCCCACAAGGAACAGGGTCAAGACTGATTTGCATATGGCTGGGTCCAAACTGGGGTGGTGTGGTGAGCAAAAGAATGATGGATTTAACCCAGATCCTTGTGACTGGGGGTGAATGTTTGCATTGTCCAGCATTCCGTCCATCAATTGTTTCTTTTGCATTTGTCGCCCTAAGTGGGAAGGGTATGGCCAGACGTGGGTCCCGTGCTCACTACACCACTGGATTCAAGCTAGCCTGGCTGAAGAAGGGTGATGCCCTGAAACCGGTCCTAGGATGCTTGTTTCCGGTCCAGGGAGGACCTGGCGTTGGCAGTTCGGGCTGGACTGTTCCCACAAGGAACAGGGTCAAGACTGATTTGCATATGGCTGGGTCCAAACTGGGGTGGTGTGGTGAGCAAAAGAATGATGGATTTAACCCAGATCCTTGTGACTGGGGGTGAATGTTTGCATTGTCCAGCATTCCGTCCATCAATTGTTTCTTTTGCATTTGTCGCCCTAAGTGGGAAGGGTATGCCCAGACGTGGGTCCCGTGCTCACTACACCACTGGATTCAAGCTAGCCTGGCTGAAGAAGGGTGATGCCCTGAAACCGGTCCTAGGATGCTTGTTTCCGGTCCAGGGAGGACCTGGCGTTGGCAGTTCGGGCTGGACTGTTCCCACAAGGAACAGGGTCAAGACTGATTTGCATATGGCTGGGTCCAAAGCTGGGGTGGTGTGGTGAGCAAAAGAATGATGGATTTAACCCAGATCCTTGTGACTGGGGGTGAATGTTTGCATTGTCCAGCATTCCGTCCATCAATTGTTTCTTTTGCATTTGTCGCCCTAAGTGGGAAGGGTATGCCCAGACGTGGGTCCCGTGCTCACTACACCACTGGATTCAAGCTAGCCTGGCTGAAGAAGGGTGATGCCCTGAAACCGGTCCTAGGATGCTTGTTTCCGGTCCAGGGAGGACCTGGCGTTGGCAGTTCGGGC